>VYZS01000850.1:174-16195 GCA_013400695.1 Neodrepanis coruscans | reverse complement strand
TACAAGAAGGATAGTGATAGTAAAATTAGAACAAATGTCCTCCTATTTTGAGGATTTACAGGATACAATAAATCTGATTTCATTCAGTCTAACATAACCCACACTATCCTTTCACATTAAACACCTGTTTAGCACGAGAATCCACACACCTACTTTCTAAACCAGCTTCATTCACTGTTTGCTTTATCGATACATTAAGTGGGTTTTCAGACCTAACAAATAGCCTCTGAAAATCATTTCGCTCCCACTTTTCCTCTGGGACAATAAAGATCAGTTTTTGTTGTAAGCTCTTAATTCCAATCTAGAATTAGCTGTAGATCATTAACACTCAATATAAATTCAACAGCAAGCTTGAAATGAGCTGGTAGTCCAACTGGTTTTATACAGGACCTCCATCCTGAAAGTAGAGGTAAGTCCACCTAAGCTTTTTGTGTCAGAATTATCTAATGACATTATTGCTGCTGTAACTTAGAGATTTACATATAAAGTTAAGACTACTTGTTACTTTCAGACCTCAGATAAAATGAAGTACCATGGCCTCATCAAAGTCACCTATGGTGTACTTTTACTTTCTTATATGCCCATACAGACATCAGTTGTAGCTGTGCTTTCATCTCATGAAATGAAAGCCTTATCTTTCATGCTCTGAGATTTGTTTGCATGAAAAAAAAACACTAAATCTATGAATAAAATGGCAGATCTTCAGAAATTTACAATTCATCTCAGTTACTTAGAGAAGGTGATTGAATTTTCCTGAATAATCATCTGAATTTTTCAGATAAAAGCATTTCCTTCTAGTTTATTGTTTTTCTCCCTGTTAACAAGTGATGTATATTAATCTAATGTTCCTTTCTAGGTATTATGCTTACTTCATTTAGTCCTGTTTACTCTGGAATACCCTCCTCTTATTGATCATCAATGCTTTAAAATGTACTATTAAAATAAATGTAGAAAAAAATCGTTTAAATTTAAACAAGAAAATAAAAAATCTACTGCTGAAATGAAATTTAAGAGCTGAGGAACTTAGTGGACCAATGTAATTCTAGGACTGTAAGGTAAATGAAGCAGTTATAAAATTAAAACTGTTGCTGCCACACAAAGGGTTGACATACTCATACGGGGGCTCCTCACAGGTCACAGGAAAGGCTCACTGAAGGTAACCGGAAATAAAAGCAGTTCTCCCAGATGCTGATTTTTGATTATTTTCATATTTGTGGGAGTGATGAGGAAAAGACGAAAGAATCTGATATAGGAGTGGGATGGGGGACACAGCTCAGTCTAACAAGGAGAAAGTGTCCCTGAGGAAACAGCTCTTGGGAGAGCATTTGGTCCCCAAACCTCCAAGAGGTTTTGAAAGGTGGGCAAAGAATGGTTCCTGTTACTTGATTTTACTTCTGCTCAGGAAGAGAGAGCCTCTTTAAAGAAATCAGGCAGCATCAAAGAACAGCTACCACTTTCTCTTTAGGATGGAAACAGCCTGTTTCAAAAGGTTGTTCAACTTTTCTGGTGGTTTTGCATACAATACCTAGTTCATTTGCTCTGCTTCACTTTCCCTGTAGTGTAAGGGTTTGCTACCGTAAACTCAGGGTTGCTGCTCCAGGCAGACATTTCCTGTTGCAAGATCAAACCTTACATTTTAGAAGTGCTTTTACTTTGCTGACTCAAAAATAAGTGGCTCAGAACATAACTTAACCTTTTCTGATTAGGAGGAGGGGAAAAGACAGCATGTACTTTGTGCTACAGAGACAAAAAAACTTACATTTTTTCCCTAAAACTTTCAAAGACTTACAGAATTTTCTGTGTTCCATTTCTGATGCCCAATTATAACTTTTATTTGTTGTAAAAACTCCTGTTTTTTTAATGCAAGTCAGCTTTTTCAGAATGCTGGCATCTGAAATAAATTGCAGCACTAATAAATAGTTATTTTTGTTCACTGTCATAATATGATTTTCTGAGGGTTTTAAAATTTCTTAGAAAATGGTTTGGGTGAATTGGAATGGATAGGGCTGAATTTTAAACTCAGAAGTGTTCTTGGATTGTAGTTTGTTTCAATTTATTTGTGAGATTTACCTCTAGATGATGTCTCCAGACTATTCCTCAGGTGTAATGAAATAAGAATCAATAAGAATTATCTCATATTTGATTCCTCTCTCTTTCCCTGCTGGTCATTGCAGAAGGCTCAATGTGAATATTTTAATAATGTGAATAATTTTTATGGCAGTTGTTTAATAAGAAAATGGAAGTTATTTAAAAGTAGGTATTATTTCCCAGAATAATAAATATTCCCTCTATATTGTCTGCTGATTCAGAAGCAATCCAAATACTGAAACATTTTGGCTGAAATCCCATGTTTGGCTGCAGTTTATGTGAGGACTCCTTAAGAGAATTGTCTGTGCTACATGTACTGCCATCTTCATCTACCATTTTTTGGCCTTCAGAGAAGAGTGGTGATGCCTCATGAAGGTTCCCAGCACCTTTTATTTTGTAGTCTAGGTAAGAACCCAATCCTTATGAATACAAATCAACCAACTTATACATGGGACACCATCAGAGGTTCTTTGGAAAGAAAATAATGGTGGGATATTAATGGGTTTTGTTGTTTTTTTTAAGAAAGCCAACATGTTATGTGGAAAGAAGACACTGAATACTAATATTCTTTTTATGTGAAATTCCTGTTTCTATTAATAAATAAAGAAATATAAATGTTTGGCAATGTTAGTCCTCAGAAGTTCTATGCAACTTTTTAACTTGTCTTGGAGTGTTCAGGTTGGCTGTGAATTTAGAGGGAAGTGATTACAGGGGTGGGAATATAATGTCTAAGTGAGTAATTTTCATTCTGCATTTTTTCAATTGCTATATGATAATGGGTGACACTGAAAAACAGTATGAGATGTGTCTTCAGAAGTGATGGGTAGTGTTCTTCAAAGACAGTTTCACAGGTATATCTCAATTTAGAAATGGTCATAATTTTACAGGTTGTAACACATATGTAGTGATTTAAACTACTAATATATTTATGTGTGTCTATTACAGTCATGGGAAATGTTTAATTGGTTAATTGGGGAGCTCATACATACATCTCCCTGTAAAATGTTCAGCAAATATGATGAATTTTCCATACTGGTGTTCTGGTAAGAAAGAATATGAAAGAGAAATTGTTTCACTGGCTGAGATTCTACATATGGGCAATTTATTTCATCATAGATGAACCTGAAAAAGGGCTGTCTAAAAAGACATAGTCCTTTAAAGTCTTTTCCCTCATGGTTTGAAGGAGAGTACTGAGCTTTCATGAATCCTGACAAGCATAACTGGGATTAGAATAAAGTAAAATATAATGGAAAGTCTTTGTGTATGGGAAAGTTTCCACAACAGCGAACATAATTTGTAAGATATCCTTATAAAATTGAATGTAATTTATGTGTGGTTTGCAATATTCTGTACAGAGAAGTCACAATGGGAACAAGACTGAGACAATGCCTCTAAGTGTTTTTGATTGAAGATATATTTTAAATATGTTTAACTTGGTTAACTTAACTTTAATTTGTCTCTGCTGTGGTCAGGGACATTCTATTTGAGCAAACCTGATTAGTGGAAGGTGTCCCTGCCCGTGGCAGGATGCCTGGAACTAGATGACCTTTAAGATCCCTTCCAACCCAAACCATTCTATGATTCAACCTGAATTATAATAAAATCATTTTCAGATATTATGACTCATTAAGGAGACTGAATTTGAAACTTAATCACTGTGAAACTTGGAAGCAGAAAATATAGTAAGACTTCAGATTGCAAGTCTGAAAATGTCTTTTAAGTTTCATGCACATAAGTATATTTTATAATGTCTTGTATGTGTCCTGAAAATGTTCAAGGCACTAAGATGAGTGTAATTTTAGGAGCTTCACATGAGAAGGGTTCTATGGTATAAATTAANAAAAAGACATAGTCCTTTAAAGTCTTTTCCCTCATGGTTTGAAGGAGAGTACTGAGCTTTCATGAATCCTGACAAGCATAACTGGGATTAGAATAAAGTAAAATATAATGGAAAGTCTTTGTGTATGGGAAAGTTTCCACAACAGCGAACATAATTTGTAAGATATCCTTATAAAATTGAATGTAATTTATGTGTGGTTTGCAATATTCTGTACAGAGAAGTCACAATGGGAACAAGACTGAGACAATGCCTCTAAGTGTTTTTGATTGAAGATATATTTTAAATATGTTTAACTTGGTTAACTTAACTTTAATTTGTCTCTGCTGTGGTCAGGGACATTCTATTTGAGCAAACCTGATTAGTGGAAGGTGTCCCTGCCCGTGGCAGGATGCCTGGAACTAGATGACCTTTAAGATCCCTTCCAACCCAAACCATTCTATGATTCAACCTGAATTATAATAAAATCATTTTCAGATATTATGACTCATTAAGGAGACTGAATTTGAAACTTAATCACTGTGAAACTTGGAAGCAGAAAATATAGTAAGACTTCAGATTGCAAGTCTGAAAATGTCTTTTAAGTTTCATGCACATAAGTATATTTTATAATGTCTTGTATGTGTCCTGAAAATGTTCAAGGCACTAAGATGAGTGTAATTTTAGGAGCTTCACATGAGAAGGGTTCTATGGTATAAATTAACACTTGTCATAATTACATGGATAAACACTTCCAAAACACTTTTCGAGAGTGTCAAAAAGAGTCTTTCCCTTTATCACTGCTTGTTGGAGATGCCAAAATATTAGCATGACTCTTGAACAGTCCTGCTGTCTGTTTGGCCATATTGCTGATATATAAGAAATAACCTGAGGGGGATTTAGGGAAAGCAAAAGAAAAGACTAGTGTTCCCATGTGTTTATTTGATTTACTTTTAATAACTTAGCACATAAATCATTCAGACCCTGCTACTCAAATTTAATATTGAGCAACAGTAGCAACTCTAAAGTGTTTTTTTTTTTTCACTAAGCAAATGTTACATATTCAGAGTTTACATTCCTTCTTCACTCAGTGATTGCTCACTTCAGAAATACTTTAAATTATAAATACAAATTAGACTACATAGTAATATTTACTCTGCATGATTTAAAATGTCATTCTATTCCAAAGAGTAATCTGGAATAAATATGGAAGATCTATACTTTTCAGCTTGTTTTAATTTTATTTTATCTTTTATAGGTAAAGGATTGGTTTAAGAATTTTTTTACCACCTCTCAAAAAGATCCATCTCCTTTTCCACTTCTCCCTGCCCCCTTTTCTCTTTGCCCTTTTCCTTCTCCGTTCTCATTATGCTTAACCCTGTAATTCTGTTTGCTTCATTGATGTGATGGGTTGACCCTGGCTGGATGCAAGGTGCCCACCAAAGCTGCTTTGTCCTCTCCTCAGCTGGGCGGGGAAGAAAATATAAGGAAAAGCTCATGGGCCAGGATAATGGCAGGGAAAGATCCCTCACCAGTTATTGTCATGAGCAAATCAGACTTGACTTGGGGAAATTAGTTTAATTTATTGATAATCAAATCAGAGTCCTCCCATGGGAGACAGTTCTCCATGAACTTCTCCAACATGAGTCCTTTCCATGGGCCTCAGTTCCTCACAAATTGGTCTAGATCAGATCTTTTTCCATAAGATGCAGTCCTTCAGGAACAGGCTGCTCCAGTGTGGGTCCCACATGGAATCACAAGTCTCGTCAGGATCCTGCTTTAACACGGGCTTCCCACAGGATCACAGCCTCCTTCAGGCATCCACCTGTCCAGCATGGAGTCTTCCATGGGCTGCAGGTGTATCTCTGCTCCACTATGGACCCCCATGGGCTGCAGGGAAACAGCTGCCTCACCATGGTCTGTGCCACAGGCTGCAGGGGAATCTCAGCTCTGGCACCTGGAGGACCTACTCTCCCTCCTTCTCCACTGACCTTGGTGTCTACAGAGCTGTTCCTTTCACATATTCCCACTCCTCTCCTCAGCTGCACTTGTAGTTTTAGTTTTGTTTGAGTTTTTTAAGGGTGATTCAGAGTAGTTTTTCTTCTGATCCTGTGTAAGTACCAAGACTTTTTTTTTTTTTTTTTTTTTTTTTTTTTTTAGTATGTTGCAACTGTATCTGCAAAGTGACATAAGAGGAATCCAAGTTACTTACTCTTCAGTTGCCTCTTAATCATGGTTTAAAAATGCTACACTTACTCTGTGAGGAACTATCACAAAAGAGAGAAAATTGCCTTATTTAAGTAGAAACATTTCATGTAGTTGATTAGGAGAAACAAAAAATGGTGGAGTCTACTTTTTTAGATAGAATAGATCTATGCTTTAGATAGAAAGTCTATCACTTTTGCACTGTATTAAACAGTATCAAACTGTATCAAACAATGTATCAAATGTACAAAATGTATCAATGTACAAAAAATGTATCAAACCTGGAATTTTGTGACATTTCCTTGGTGTTATGACTACCTTTTAAAGAGAGTGGGAGTATAGAGAAGCAATATTGGGACTCAATCATATTTGAATATATATAGATTAGACTTGTATCAGGTTTTCTAATATCCCAGAGTCTCCTGAAAACATTGCCATGCCTTGGACCAATCCATTTAGTTCTATTTATGTCGTGAAGTACAAACCAAGGAAGAGCTTCTAGATCCAGAGCCATGGAGCAGTCATTCCTTGCACCCACATTGCTTTAGGATTAAAATCCTCTGTTCCACACTGGTCTTGAAGAGAGCTGGCTGGATGAATCCAAGTAGAACCAGGGAATGAAGTAAAAATTATATTGACAATCAGAGGGCTCAGTACTCAACTGAGATTTCTGGTCCTCTTTTCCTGAGCAGTAAAAACACATAAAGATATATAAAAATAAATATTTGTTAAGCAGTAAAGGTATGTGCTTGATTCCAGTCCTGAGACACTAAGGAAAATATGGATCCCTCTAAAGATATAGCTGACACTCCTTACAAACAGAGGCTCAAGTTTGGCTTTCCCCACTCGTGTATTATTTTTAACTGAAGTGCAAGTAGTCCATCTGCTTGTTTTAAATTTAAAAAGAGCCTTTCTTAAAAAAAAAAAAAGAAAAAGAAAAAAGGAAAAAAAGTATTTTTCTCTTTTATAGTGAGCATAAAATAGTCCAGTCTCCATTTTTTCTTATTTTAAACTAAAACTAATTACATACCTTTTCCACATATAAAAGAAACATATGCACTTTATTATATTTTCATATGGTTGAGGCAGTGTTTCTTCACAATATACTAAGGGATGAAAAGAGAGAGCAGTGGATGTTGTTTAGAGCTGCAGCCATCTTTTTGAATCCCTATTTATTAATTTCCTTTCCTTCTTTTCTCCAGGGAAACTTAAGGTGGCCAGGGTCATCACAGCCAACTGAAAACTGATTTGAAGCCTCAGAGGAGGTAATAATACTTTCTCATTCCTCCCTTGTTTAATCTTGACAAACTAGCTGTAACTCTGCAGATTAGTGACATGCAATATGGCATGGCAGGACAGACCAGGTTTCTGTATATCCCTAAACTTCATTAAGGATCTTCCATTCCCAACTGATTAGAAAGATTTTTGTTTGCATCTGAGCTGCAGCAAAATCTGGGTCATTGAGTTAATGAACAATAAGAAACAATTAATTTATCAATCCATCAAGTGATGATAATGATGTGGAATAGAGTTTTAAGTCTGTAAGGATTTAAAGGATACTGTTTTCCCTTTTTATCTCCTGTTAAAGTAGAATATACTTTGCTCCTTCCAATTTAGGAGACATTTTAACTCCCTAAATAGCCAGCAATGCTTTCCCTTGCCCATTTTATGTATTTTCTTCTTAGCTGACTGTGTAAATCCTTTGGCTGCCTGGTGACTATTTGTGAGCATAAGCAGGAAACCTCCCTCTGAAAGTGAGTGGCTCATTTTATGAGTGTTGAATGGGTAACCAAAATAATGTTTCTGTCCCCCTTCACAAGAGGGTTTCCATTCAAGCCATTTTAATCATACCTCTATCATACTGTGCCCTTTATCTAGAATGAAATACCAGCCAAAGTTTACTAGAAAACGAGCCTGGGGTTTGCTCAAATAAGCTAATGAACCTTTGTGAACTTTCAAGACTGGGCTGAATTTCAACTTTGGAACAATACTTGAAGCCAGGTGAGTTTTACTGTAAATATTTCCACCATGGTTCCAGCAACAATCTGATCTTTTTTAACTAGTTTAACTAAATGCTTGTGTAACAGTAAGGACTGGATGACAGACTTTTTATTAAGAAAGAATATTGAAAAGTAAAAGCAGTGGTAATATGCTACTGTTGAAACTGTGTGCTATGTTTCTAAATGTTCAGATTGAGACAAAGTTAAATATAAATATTCTGTTTCTTCATATATAAATACCAATGGAAAGTAAGCGTCACCAAATTTAGTTGCATACCAACAAAAATACTGAATGTGCTATCTATACGTTTATAGATTTTTAAAATCTAAAACAAAATGAACGTTACTAGTTGCACCATGTCAAACAAGTACTGCTAATCTTTATAAACCACTTTTTAAAGGGTTTGAACTTAAACATAACTCCTTACAGAAAGGAAAGAGAGTAAATCGGGAGATTCAGTGCAAGAACTAGAGGTTCAAGAGGCTAAATATCACCTCACAACCAAGAGCAAATTGCATAGTTCTGATAAATAGACAGGGCATAGAAATCTGCATCCATCCATAAATCCCTCTTTGTCTCTACCTCCTTACCCCAAAACCCAGTCCAAAACATTACTTGGTCTTATGAGCAGATGGAGCATAGAGATGCCTTCACACAGCAATTCAATTGCTTCAAGATGGACCACAGTGGTTGATAAAAATAAATAATGAATAAATAGTACTATATGCTGTGCTCTTGACTAGCCTAAGACAGAGATTTATAGAGGGATCACCCTCTATTTTTCTGAAAAGTATTTGAACTTTATTCCAAATAGTCAAAATGTAGTAAATACATATAACCAATTCCCTAATTTAAGGTCTGTAATTATGGAAGCAAAAGACTGGATCAGTATATATACCATAAATGACTGTAATTGGGGTAAGTACAGTTACACTGATTCAAAACTGATGTGAGTAAATGAAGAAACAGGTAATTAGCAGAGTAACATTGACTTGGAGCCCTTATTAGGTGGTAGCATTGCAGTGTTCTAAGGGTTAATGTTTTGTAAGCTTCTTTTAATTGGAAGTAAAGATTGTGTAAAGTTTTCTTTTTTTATCGCATTAATCTGTAGATTAATGTTTCCTGTGTTTTAATGACATGTTCCCCAGCAGCAGATGAGTGGTATAAAAAATGTTTAATTAGAGTCAGTCATAGCCTGCTGGCAAGCAATGACCTTACCTTCAACTCAACACAGTGGATAAAGAACTTGCTGTCTTTTTTGCTCTTTAATGTAAGTTTTAAGCCTAAAAGGCAGAAAATTTATTTTTTGGTTTTGCATATTCTGCTGAATCTTGACCATAATAACAATACTCTGTGGGTTTTTTTTAAAAAAATTTTTGTTATTTCCTTGTTGGAGTTTACTGAGAGGGCTGTGTGTGTGAAAAGGGAGACAGAGACACAGCCGGCTGAAAGTTCAGCAGATTTTCTGAGTTTTGGACTTCAAGCTTCTGTTTTGTTGCCTATACCTAAAGCAGAACATTAGCAAGTCTAGCCTGATTTTAATGTAACTACTGCACTTAAGCAAGGCTTCCACTTACCACTAACTGTTCCCTAAGGCATGTATTAGTTCAGGCATGTATTCCATAAATTACACAGAGGGGACAATACTCTGTTTCAGTTTATCATCTAGATGTGTCTGTGCTTTAATCTCTTTCATAGAGTGCAAGTCAAGGTTTTACTCCCCTTCCCCTGCACTCTCCTGCTTCCTAGGAAAGCTTCTTCACATACTGCAGCCCAGAAAGGAAGAAAATCTGTCTGCCATTATATGCTGATACAATTAAATACATGAGCTGGCTCGCATTCGCATGGCTTGGCTGCAAGTCAAGAAGGTACCCATAAAAAATCTAAAATCTGTGTGTGCATGCATTCATGTATGCGTATGTATAAAACACAATATAACTGGAACATGCCAATTATTTTTTATCCTGGTTTTAAAATGGATTCCACAATCTTATCACTGCCAAAATAAAATAAAATAAACCAAGTGTTTCTTTCAATGCATCTTGCAGTCTTTATTAGCTTGAGAAACATACACTGAGAAACCAAAGAGAAACTCTTGGTGTTCTTTAGCAGAGAGAGTGAAACAAAAGCAGACATTCTGAGGGTTTATGAGAGCATGTAAAAAGATCATTTCCTGAAAAAGTCCCTAGCTATAACTGGAAGATCAAAATGTCCTGATTGGGAGATTGTTTTAGTCACAATGTATGATATACACGTTGCATTTTAGAACTATCATTACTTAGCACTTACTGTTGCTGGACTGGGAAAAAATAACACGTATGTTGCTACCTTATTGAGCGTAATAATGAAAAGGGTAGAGGAGGTGGAGGGGAGAAGAAAGTAGATGCTAGAAGGAGCCAGCTTTGTGCTGAGAGGACATGCTGGAGTGTGAGTGAAATTCCCTTCCAGTAACCTCTAGATCGATTCAGCCCCACTACCTTTGAACTTCTGACTTACTGACAGAAAAATAAGCCATGCAACATTCTACTTAAGTAAGGAATAAAACCAGCTCACCCTCTGTCAGTACAGACTGTTCTGCTCTATTGCCCTGATGCCTCAGATGCTTTTATTTTCCAGTTGCTAAACTCGGAAACAAGGTCTGGTGCAACTCCTAGGTTATTTGCCAGACTTGTCAGAACTATCTTGCAGATGCTCAAGATGCAGTTATGTATTTCAGTACATATGTGATTAACCCAGGTTAATCATCTCCTCAGCACACATGGAAATACTAAATGTATAATAATGACTAGGACAGGTTGAAAATTATATCTCAAAGATGATTTTTGGTGTAAAACTGCATTTTATGTTTTACTTGGAATTCAATTATCATTGGAAAGAAATCCAAAAGTGCCCCAATGAAAAATCTGTCTGGAAGTGTGGATATGATGACTAGTGAAAATTACACTGGAAGTTTTATACTCCCCATTCCCCTGAGGGCCAGGGCCCAGCCATCTCTCATGAAGCAACAGGGATTGTAAGGTATCAAAAATGGGTTGTTTGATCAAGGACCCAAATCAAGAGACAGTAACACAGAGATAAGGTGTTTGTACCAGAGCTGCGGTATTTTTCTCTTTTTTTTTCTTTTTTATTAACAAATGTCATACTCTTAATTTTTAGTGCAGCCAATTTATAATGAAATCAAAATTTGACTAGAGAAACATGGAGGAAAACATTCTATGAAAAAAGTCTCATGAAAAGGTTTCCTATCTTAATACTAACCAACAAAGAAGAGCTTAATTTGTGTAACAGTTTTAACTGGAAATACTGTTATTTCTGCTCTGGTGCATATGAATGTGATGGATTCTTACTGTGAGGAAGTGTCGTGGGGCGAAAACGAAAGTAAAATCGGTCTTTTTTCCTACCGTGCGGGAGCCCATGCGGGGGGCCGGCGGTGGCTGGGCAGCCCCCCTGGAGGAACAGGGGCTGCGTTGGGGCGGGCTGTGCAGCCGCCCCCGCCACCTTTGCCGGAGACGAAGGAGCCGGCAGCGGTGCCCAGAGCGTGCGTCCCTCAGAGCGGCATCAGCCATGGGTCAGCAGGGCGAGCGGGACAAGCGTGGCAGCACGCGCCACCAGGAACCACCGCTGGAAGCGCAGCCCCAGCCCCGGGCTGGGATCGGCGATGGCCCCGCTCCGAGCCCCGGGCATGGCCCGCATGGCCCGCACGGCCTCGCCCTGGGGAGGAGCCGCCGACTGCGGAGTGGCGGCCAGCCCGGGAGCATGCTGGCGGCAGCCGCCATTAGCGGAAATGCCCTCCCGGCGCATGTGTCATTTCTGGATGGCCACGGCTTTTTCCCATGAGCGACTGCGCGCACGGGGCGGGCCCTGGGGTGCCGACTGTCCAATTACAGGAGGGCCGGCCCCCTGGGGCCCATCTATACATGCGCAGATCAGGACCCCCTATAAAAAGGGGAGAGTGACCACCATCTTCCTCTTTTGGGCTCCGGGCTCGTGGTGGTGGCATCGCTCTCNAGAGAGAGAGACTAGCACTATTCCAGAGCATTCTCACCCCAACACGGGCCCTGGGAAGCTTAATTTGTCCTTTTTTTGCACTTTATTGTCGGGTTTTCAGTGTGTGTGTGAAATAAACTGTGATATTGGTGTGTTTTCTTTCTTTTGGGGTGTGTCTGTGGCTTCTCTCAGACATCTCTTGTCATAATCGCTAATTTTGTGGTAAAACCACGACAGGAAGAGAGAAACTAGAGGGAATATGGGAGCTGCCATACTAAATCAGGCCCAGACTCTGTCATTGCAGCTACTGATGTTCAGTGGTAGTTCACAAAGAAGTGACTAACACTAAGTAAATAGAAGAATTATGGGTGTGATAACAACAAAACATTTTTAACATTCATTTCAACTCTGTATTTTTTATGTTCATGTATTCTGCATAATTATTCATTTTCAGGTATTATCTTGATAACTTTCCATGGCATTAATGTCTACAATTACATCTTGATGGTAGAAATAGTTTTTAATTTGTTTTCCCGGATTTTTTTTTTCAGTTACTGTCTCAAATTTATCATACTTGTATTGTCGCTAATCTCATTCGTCACTGATTTGTTTGACAGTTTCTCAGGGGCCCTGTCCACTTTGGATTCCATTTCCTAAATCTTTCTCTGCATCTATTTGCAAGTAGAGTGGTTAAATCTTCCTTTATTTATGAAGAAAAGAGAGTGAGAGGTTGAAAAGGCTGTTCAGCTCTGACTCTATCCTCTTGGCTTGTAAAGGACAGGTTATAAGATTGCCAGCCCTAAAGCATGATGTGACTGGCTGGCAAAAGCTGAGGCAGTCTTCCTCAGCCAACCCACCTTGTTCTGCCTTGAGGCTGGATTCAGCTTCCCATTTCACTTGGAAGACAGAAATGTGCTAAACTACAGGAGCCTTGGAAATTATTTTGTCCGAGATTCATGCATACATACTGCTTTTTTTGCTTGTAATTTTGAGAGGACAAAGGAAGTGCTGATGTTGTAGAATCATAGAATCATTTAGGTTGGAAAAGACCTTTAAGACCATCAAATTCAACTGTTATATCTGTTTAACCATTTTCTGCTTGTGTAATCTCACTCTTACATTTAAGGAGGACCCCATAATTAAGGAGCAGAACATAGGTTACAAAAGATTTATTTTAACGTAAAAAACATCTTGAGGAATATTCTTTGAGATCTATTGGTCACTCACAGTTACTCTAATTGCAATTCTAAGTAGCAGAGTGTATCTTCTTTGCTTGTGTTCAGTACTGTACAATTTCATTTTCACACCTTGTTTCCATTCATTCAACTGAGATGCCCATAAACCTATTATTCCTGTTATCAGCGTACTCTGAAACAAACCAGATTTTCACTAGAAATCCTGACATATGTATAGATCTTCTCCCTATAAGGAAAAGAAATAGCCCAAAACACTTTGGTGTCTATAGGTCAACCATGCATTCTGTAAAAAAAGTTTTGTGTAGCTGAAAAACAAGTAAAAAACAGTTTCATTACCCATTTAAAAGATAGTGGATATTTTCATCAGTGTCCATTTGAATCAGATCTATGACTTAATGCCTTTTTTTAAATTTTAGCACTAAGAAAGAGAGTATATCTCTGTACTAACTAAGGAGAGATTGCAGACTATTTGGGATCATTTGACTTCATCTCTGAAATGGCTGCTTGCAGCAAGGGAGGGGGGTAGAAAAAGTGACTTAATAATGGTTGTTTTGCTCCTTTAGTATTTCTTCATTGTAGAAGGTGAAGAATAAGAGTTATGTTCATGGGGCTCTGAGAAGATGCTACAGTTATGCTCTGTGCATCCCAGTTATGCTCCAGAGCATGTACTGCTCCCTCTGCCAGTGCCCATAGGACCTCGGATCAAGGTGACAGAGGTGATAGCACTGTCACAGACCACCCCTGTATTTCCTGTATTATGGGGACCATAAGCTGCTCCCCAAGTTCTGGTGGCAGTCTTGGGCACTGGATTTGCTCCAGAGGTGCAGATCATAGACTCAGAATCATAGAGTGGTTTGGTTTGGAAGGAACCTTAAAGATCATCTAAAGAACTCACTTCCATGGGAAGGGACACTTTTCACTAGACTAGGTTTCTCAGAGGGATGGGACATCTCTGGGCAACTTGTTCCACTGTCTTGCCACTCTCATGGTAAAGAATTGTTTCCTGATGTCTATTCTAAACCTACTCTCCTTCAGTTTGAATCAAATCCTGCTTGTCCTGTCACTACAAGCTCTTGTAAATAATCCCTCTGCATCCTTCTTAAAGGCTCTCTTCATGTCCTGAAAGGCGCAATTATGTCACCCTGAAACCTTCTCTTTTCCAGGCTGAACGATCCCAATTCTCTAAGCCTTTTCTCGTAGGAGAGGTGCTCCATGCCTCTAATCGACTTCGTGGCCTTGTTTGGGCTTGCTCCAACAGGTCAGCAAAGGTGGGGTCTGTTGTGCTTTCCTGTGAGTAATTTTGTAAAGGCTTTGTAATGGTTTAACTACAGTAGGGATTTGTTTTAAGCTGCACAACATAGGACTAAATTCAGTGCAGGTCTTCACATCTCTGTGTGGTAAAACGTTTTCCATGCCACATAAAAGTGCTGGTGGTTGACAAAAGGAGTCTCATACTCCACACAACCTGACCCATAAACTTGGTAGAGGAAGGGTGCCTTTGTCTCAGCAGGATGTTGCTGAGATATTGCAATAGGGTAGGTGTCTGATAGTTTTGGCATTGTTTGGTAGAGTCTGTATTTATAATTTAGGGCCTGCAATTTTGAGGTATGGTAGGAATAATAATGTTGTGATGCTTTGAAAAATAGACACTATTTTCTGGAAATATTGAATTCATTTATGTTTTCAAGTGTCAAAAGTAATTTTTAAAATACATTGTGATAATCAATATTTTTGTAATACTTTTTCAAATAATTATGCATGTCATTATTTTAAAATTGAGGACACCTGCAAAACAAATCCTACATTTATTGAAACTTACTCGTTGATTTGCTTTCTTCTGTCTTTATTCAATGTTAGCACACTGACAATTAACATTTGGCACCTGCACAGTTCATTCACCCATATGATTATAGCTTTGGTACACTTATCATGTAGATTGATAGTTATAAACACACATAAGCACTATTACTATTCAAAATGTCTTCCAGGCAGTATGTGTTTTCTGGTAGGTAATTCCAAAAGAAAATGGTGCTATCATACTTGAAGAGTATTAAAATACTGTTATTCACTATTCAACAAAGACTGTTCAATCTGGATGCTTTTACTAAGAGGAAGGTCTTCTGAAAATGTTTGAGATGGATTTGCTTTTTTTTAAGAAAAACTTCTCATTTTCCACTGAGTGATTGGAAACTAAGGGCTATTATCACTATTTCTTTTATTTTATTCCCCTGTGATGACTGGGAGTCAGGAACCTTACCTGCAATGATGTGAGGGCTGAAATGGCAAGTGATGTTTGTGGTCAAAGCTTCCTTCATTAGAGCCCTCCAGCCTAAGGGACAGCCAGTCTGGTTGGCTGACAGACCAAAAACTGAACATCATGAAAACTATTAAAATTCTTTTTCAGTCAGCCAAATGGATGTGTATTCCCACTTCCTCCACACCCCAAATTTCCCTCTCCTTTTCCCAGACACCAGAAAACAGTCTGTCAAGCACCAGAGCCCTGCCACATCTACACATGACAACTATTCAAATTAATAATAAAACACCTCAGTTGAGGTTTTCTTCCCTAGTACCAGATTTTCTAGCACAGTGTTTCTCTTTAGCAGCTCATTTGACACTGGACGCCTGACCTCTGCTACCATAATAGCTGTTAATGGAAACTTCACCTCATGCAACGATAAGATGGATTTTTGGCAGCTGGGAGAGATTATGAAGAGTAAGAACAATC
>VYZS01000843.1:0-10877 GCA_013400695.1 Neodrepanis coruscans | reverse complement strand
AAAAAAAAATAGTTCCCTTGCTGCCTTCATTCCAAAAGAAAAACAGTGTTAAGAGTCACCTCAGGCAACCCAGGAGAGGTTTTGAGGGAGAAGGATTCCAAGTTCAGTGCTGGCATGAGCACAGAGGGCACCAGGGAACAAGCAGTGCCACAGTGTGGCAGGCACAGCAGGCACAGTGGCCAGGCACAGACCCAGCAAAGCAGCACCATCCAACCCAGGAGTTCCTTCAGCAGAGGGTACCCCTCCAAAATGAACTGCAGCTGATTTACCCTGCCTGACCCTCCAGGAGAAAGTCATCTGCCCTCTGCTAGGCTGTAAATCCAGCTCCCTTCAGCCCTGCAGAATCAGCAAGGCTGGCATGTGAAGGTGGGTCTGGGTGTTATCAGTAACTGTTAACACACCCAGGAAGAGCTCCCACTATGTCAAAGCCATGTGCATGGCTCTGCTTTCAGGACCAGGTCCAAAAGCAAAGGCTTTGTAACCAAGATGGAAGGATCCCTATGTGGATAAAAATCTGGGACTTTGAAGCTGTGCCAGCATAAGCCAGGGAAGGAGCTAAGAATTTCAAAAGCTTTTTGCAGAAGTTAAAAAAGCCAAGTTTGACAGGATGAGGAAAACTCAATTCAAATGAAAGGATTAAAAATGTCAATAAACCCAGCATTCTCTGTGGATTTGTACTCAAAAGGCCAACAACTGCACTGAGGACTCTGAAAATAAAACCAAGCCTAAAGGAAGGGGAAACTGATGGAATTTTCCTTGATGGAAGAAACAGAAAACAGAACAAAACTAGGAACAGCTGATCTCAAAAACAAACAAAAATTAAAGTAATAAAACCCAAACACATCAGATTCCAAAGTAATGGTCCTGCAGGTCATGAAAAGGCGTAATATACAGAATTAAATCTGGTTCTCTGACTCAGCAC
This sequence comes from Neodrepanis coruscans, assembly GCA_013400695.1. Lineage (NCBI taxonomy): Eukaryota > Metazoa > Chordata > Aves > Passeriformes > Philepittidae > Neodrepanis > Neodrepanis coruscans. Next base: position 9,955 of record VYZS01000843.1, on the reverse strand, counting down.
TTAGTGAATGTTTGATGTCTCAGAGCTTGCACAGATGTTACAGGAATGGGCTATGATTTCTCTGCTTCCTTGCAAAGAAAAAGTGCTAGTTTTAGTTCCCTGTAGCTCTTGAGATGCTTTGTATACCATGCAAAGAGAGCAGCTGCAGATGCTAAAAAACGGAATGGAAAATGCTGTCTTCCAAGATCTGCAGGAGCTGCTTTCCTAAAGTCAGAGACCTCTTCACAGGGACCTTACCTCATCTTTTTCCATAAGAACACAATTCTGATGGGACAGAACGCACAAAATAAATAACCCCCAATTTAACCCTTGAACATTCAGCACAGCTCCTGGTTTGGGAACAGAACAGGTCAGCCCTTGCTGTGGTACTCACTGGGGTTCCTCCATTGGCCTCCACTCCACATCGTGGTAGAGGTGCTGCACGTTCTTCAGCCACTCCCTGAGGATTGCTGTGGTGTTGTCAGTGTTGTGGTCAGTGGCTGCCCTGGGAAAATAGGAGGAAAGGAAGCCTGTTAACACATGATTTAGGTCTTTTGCATAAATCCCTGCTTTATCACTGGAAAAGACAGGTTGTGGTTTAACCTCAGCTGACAACTAAGTACCACACAGCTGCTCTCTCAGTCCCCCTTCCCCTGTGGGATGAGGAGAAGAATCAGGGAAGGTAAAAAAAAACTCCTGGGTTGAGATAAGCACAGGTTAATACTTGAAACAAATAACTGAAATGTGGAAGCACTCACTGAAGAATGTTTTTAGCTTGGGTTGAGCAGTAGAGCTGCACAGCCTGGAAAAGGAGGCACAGATCCACGTCTCTGACAGCAATCACATGGAAATGCTCCCAAAGGAGCCACAAGCTCCTCTCTGCCTGGGATCCTCAAGCCTTCAGGTCACAGGGCAAGTGAGCCAAGTCACATTCCAGCTGTTCCTCCCCAGCAGGCCTTTCCCTGGGACCAGGGCTTTGCACATCCAACACCTGGTCACTCACGTGGCCGTGGCAGATCCCACCACAAACTCCCATCAGCGCAAGGGCCGCTCGTTTTCCCTGTCTGGAAGGCAGGAAAGCACAGCCCTACAAGCTTCACTGAGAGTTTATAATCCCTTCATTTTCCTCTGGGAGTATAAAATACTCCCCACAAAGGTCCCATGGAGATAGTGAAGGCACATCCCTCAGAGCAGGGCACTGGAAGCCTCCTCAACTGCTGTAAATTCCCTGCTGCAACCTCCAGCTCCAAAGACACTTCCCAGAGCATCCTCCAGAGCCTGATTAAATCCAGAGCTACCTGTAGTCAGGGGAGGGCATACAGAAGGAAGAAAGAGGGCTCATCCCAAACCCTACAGCTACTTCAAAGATATATCAGGAAAATTTCTCCATCCTAAGCCAGCATATGATCCTATAAAGGAAAACCAGGGCATGAACCCTTTTTAGTTCAGGCCACCGTAAGGAATCATTCCCATGGGGTTTAGCCTACTTTAAATCAAAAAAGAATCAAGAATTCTGATTTTCAGTTTATTTATAATCAGAACACCACAATCACTTAAGGTCAGGAAGATTATTTGTTTAGTATTTATTCCTGTCTGTTGAAACAATAAATAATGAGAGTTCAGCAAGTGAAGAGAGAGGCTGGTTCCTGTGTCACCAACTCCTCTGTGCTCTTCTGTGACAGAGCAAGGCTGGCCTTAGGCATTGCTATTGATCAAGACTCCAGGTCAGACTGACCTGCAGATCTAGTGTGCAAAGCTGTTTAAACTGCACTAAAACAGTCACAGTGCTGACCTGGTATCAGTCCAGCTTGCTCCATGTGCTTTATGGATGAAGCTCATCCCCTCAAGCTTCTGTTTTCATACCCTTCCTTGGCTTCCCACAGCCACTACAGTGTTCCAGTAGCCTTGTTCTGCTTCCCTCCCACGCTCCAGCTGCACAGTCAGCAAACAACTGCTGCAGAATTCCTAAAATACCAGAGAACTGTGAAAATGGCTTCACGTCCATGGTCACCACTGGAGCTGCAGTGGCCCCAAGGAGGTCCTGCTGTACAGGGGGACACACTGCAATCAGGCATCACACAAACAAAGCAAAGGGGATGGTGGACACCCTGATGAGCACCACAGTTCACCTCACAACACACCCTTTGCCAGATCCAGACTAACCTTAGGGATCCTGAAAACTCTAAAATTAATCACACAGCTCCCACCATCAGGTCCACATGCCTCTTGTCCTCAGCAAACCTCACTCCCTGTCCTTCTGAGCTCATCCCAGTCCTGAGCTCACCTAAGACCACTGGGGACATACAAAGGGATTTCCTATAGTCTGGGGAGGTAAAGAAGAAGTTTCAGTTGCATACATGTCAAAATAATCTCAGTTTTATGTTGGCTGCTTCCACCTCAGCTAGGAGATCCTTCTCCATTCAGCTCTGGCACACACAAGCCCAGAATGTATTAGATGGGGAGCAGTTTGCTGGGATGTGCAAGGGAAACCCAGAGCTCACAAATCAGACACAAATTTCTGTGTAAACGTAAAAACACACTTGTTCAACCTCAGAGAAAATTATTAACATGATGGAAGGCAGTTCCTCAATTGCTCAGAGTTGCTTCATGAAGCCCAGAACTTTGACTGGGAGAAGGAACAGAAAGACTGTGGTTGGCAGAGTTACAAGACCTCCTTTGCTTCCCCAGGTACAAGGATGCTCTTCCCATCACACCTGGAGTTCTCCATCCTGCTCCTAGGAAGGGTGGCAGGCCTGTGACAAAATTCCCCCTGGAAAACCCCAACAGCTAACATCCTCCAGCCACAAGTCAAACACAGGAATGGGAGGCTAAAGCAATCTCTACATCTACCCATAAGGAAGCTGCTAGAAGAGAAATGCCATTTTCCAACCCAAACCTTTCCATGATTCTATGATTTTATTGCCCAGGCTGCAAAGGTGACAGGACACAGAAGGTAAATTCACATCCCAGTAGACCTTATGAAGACAGTGGTGAGACAAGGCTCTGGCACAAAGGACAGACTGCTTTCTCCAGGACTATCCACCCAGCAGCACTTCCAAGGCCAAAAGTTCTCCAAGGCAATAAAGTTTGTTCTGCTCTGGATGAAACATGCCCTATGACTAGCAATTTGGCAAACCTCTGTTTTTCCAGCTTTGAGCCTCAAAAATAATCCAACCAAAAAAGAACCAACCCCAAAAAACACCCCAAACCCCCAAGCTGTTTCCAAAGCAGCTATCAGTATTAGTTCCAGAATAATTAATTTAACACCAAACAGAATCAGCACTGACTCCTGTTGTAGTATCTGAACCAGTCCATCATTCCTCCCAGAAGAAACCCAGCAGCTTTGGTGCTTGCAATTGCACTGTATGGAAAAACAGGCACATACTTTTTTTTTTTTGTTTGGTTTGGGTTTTTTGTTTTGTTTTGTTTTAATGACAACCCCTGCACAAGAAAAACAGGCAAATGAAAATGCAAGCAGGACTTCTCCCTGGCAGCCAGCACTGAGAGGCACACCAGGACACTCCACGTTACAAACACTGGGACTGACAATGTGTGGGACCTCAAGAAGCCGAGTACACAGTTAAAGGATCACTGCTCTAACTCAGATGGATGCACCAGCTGGATCCTGCTTGTTCTTAATCCCTTTTCAGGATGTCTGTTGCCCATGCAGCACATGTCTGACTGTCCTTTCCCCAGGTGATGGCAGCAGGAAAGGTTGAGGCACACAGACAGAGCAGCCAACACGTCTCCAAAGACCCCTCCAAGACTTACAACCGAAAGCCCATGCAACACAACCAGGAAAAAATGGAGTGATGGGGAAAAAAAAAAATCAAGTTCCTGCCACTCCTTTCTGAAAAGAAAGCTTAACAGATAAACCAGAACAAACCTCCAGATGGACATCCCTCTTCCTGTAACATGGCAGCTTTTTCCACTTGGATTTAAACAATTTACATTAAACAGAAGTTAAATTTCTGAAAAATTTGAGTGAGAGTGTTCATATAGGGGCTTTTGTCAGCATAACTATCACCCCTTCCATATTTACTTTGGCTGTAACCACAAGTCATACCATGGACACAAGCCCTCATTGTCCACACTCAGCAAAGCACCCCCTCCCAAAAAACTCATGGATCACCAACAGGGGAAAACTAAAGCACATTAAGCACCTACTGTTTTAATTAAGTAACATGAGCAGCAGCACATGTGGAAAACAGCTCCTTTTAAAAACTGCACGTATTTTTAGCTTGATAATGTCTCCTCAAACTACGTTTGCAAGGAGGAGTTAGGTTAAATTTTGATAGTTGTTCTCTTCTCCTTTCCAAAAAAAGGAACTGAAAATGAAAATAACAATGCCCCTTTCTCACTTCTTCACACCCAGCCTGATCTCCCAAGCTATTTACAGTTTATTTACCTCAGGCACCGGGGCAGAGAAGAAAATTTTCACCTTCCCCATCTGTACAGGAAAAATACTGGAGGACAAAACCCACGCTGTGTGCTGCCAGCTCGTCAGAATGTGGGTCACTCTGCGACACAAGCTGTGGGAAACTCCACAGCCAGGGCCCTGCAGGAATTTTCCGACTGAATTTAACATTTACCACCCCTTCCCTTGTGCAAACAGGGTGGGAGGGACAGCTGCGAACAGGGGTCAGGATGCTGCAAAGTCAGGACTGGAGGCGGCCAGCTTCCAAAAACAAACGTTCCGAGGAGGATCCTTCAGCTTTCTGTCAGTGTTCTGTAGACTGCTGGGCTTGAGGGAGGTGTTGGGATCACCCTTTGTGGCTGTGAGAGACAAACTCACACCCAGGTTCAAGTGGGCCCTTCCCATCACCCCCCTGGGAACACACCAAGGCCGACCATGCTCAGGATGCTGCTGATGATTGGGGTTGCAGTGAAAATGACTCACATGAAGAGGATGCCCGTGGCTTTCCAGGGCTCCTGCTGCTTCCACACACTGCAGAACCGAGTTGAGCATGTAACCAAGCCCCAGGAAGCCCCAGGGATATCCATTTTAGCTGTCTCCCTTGGCTCCTCTCTGCCTGCAGCCAGAGATTCAATTCACCCACGAGCCTTGCCATGGGATGCAGTCCAATACTGAGTTTCATTGAAGCAAGAGCCATAGGTTGGCCTCGTGCCCTAAACCCACAGGGTCTCATCCAAAGTGAAGCCCAAAGTCAATGGAAAGCCTATTAGTAGATCACTCCTAACAACTCCAACATAGAAACTGGTGACAAAAGCTCCAGTAGCTCCCCTTGGCCACTTTCCACAGAGCTGAGCAGCAATAAAGCTGTTCAGAGAGAGGTTATGGCTCAAAACAAAGTGATGGAGGAAGCACATTTCTGTGTGCTGTGTTCCAGAACTTCTGCTAACAGAGGTGCCCAAATATTCAGGAACCAAGATCAGCCCTCAGAGCAGGATTTGGGATCCTCCTGACCACTTTTAGCCCTAAACCAGCAGCAACCAGGCACTCCATGGGGGGTTCCCTGATGCTCTGGGAAAACACCAAGGATTTCAAACCCCAGAGCATTCCAAAATCCACAGCCCTCCATTCAGCCCTAGCCATACCTAACAAGTTACTCCAATGGTCCCATGGTTTTTACCACAGCACTAATTACATGCAATTAATAGAGCGCATGATGTGAGTTTTAACCTCTGAATTGTTCAGATCCTGCAGCAAAAGCCTCTGGCTTTCAGTCCCTTCAGGCAGCTCCATCAGTTCCCTGCTCTGAGCTCTGTCACCCAGACTGCCCTGACTGATGACTGTGCTTATTCTGGCTGTGAGCTCAGCCCTGCCAAAAACAACTGAGAAAGCAGAGTCCAGCAATGGAGTCCTAATATGAGTCAAACATAAATTTGGATTTAAGATTTCCCAAAACAAGCAGTAAATAAAGTAACAGAAGAGTCATTCCTCCCTGCCCTTTCTGTGTGAACGCTGCCAGGCTTAGAAAACCAATTCAAAATATAAAACCCACCAAACTGACAATTTCCACTGTGAACCAGAGACTAATTACCTTGACTAGAAAACAGTGCAGCTGACTGAAGAGAAGGGATGGATCCTAAAGGGAAGGGAAAACAACTCAAAACAAGACAGAGGCAAAACATTTCTGAAGCCCAGTGAGAGGGATTTAATTTCAGAAAACGTCTGTCTTTACTACAGAGGAGCAAGTGATCAAGTCCCTGGAAGTGTTCAAAGTCAGGCTGGACAGGACTTGGAGCGACCTGTGGAAGGTGTCCCTGCCCATTGGTTGATCTTTAAGGCCCTTTCCAACCAGTCTATGGTATGACTCTTGCTCATCCAGCACCCAGGAGACTCAGTTAATACACAATTTTCTTTTCCTGGTCTGCCAGCCCTTTCCCACATCTATTAACCCAAGACTTGATACCTCAAATCTCCCAGGTATCAGTGGGATCAGGGATAACACACCAGGAGACACCACCAAGTCCAGAGACTCAGGGTAGATCTAAACCTTCTAAATCACACAATGTCACAAAATCACAATTTTGCTTGCACACTTCATTAACAGGGCCTGAACATTCAGCCCAAGCCCAAAGAACTGTTTAAACATTTAAACAAGTTGCCAAAATCCTAATGTATGTGTAAGACNCCAGGGATGGGGCAGCCACAGCTTCTCTGGGCACCCTGTGCCAGTCTTTTAGCACCCTCATTGCAAAAAACTTCTTCCCTGTATCTAACCTAAACAGGCCCTCATGCCAACAGCCAAAACCCCCTGTGTGACAGCTTCTGTAGCATCCATGCAAGTGGAATTCTCCTGCAGTGCAAGAGGCTCCTGCTGCTTCAACCCCAAGTCCTCTCTTCGCCTTGTCTTAGTTCATTCCATGGTCACTCCACTGCTAAGCTTTAAAAAAAACCCTGCATCTTGTATTTCCAACCAGACTTGGCTCCAAGGGAACAAGTCCCCTCAGCAAAGCCCAGGAAATCCCCTGTGTGCAGGATCAGGGGTGTGACGAGCCTCTGAAATCCGTTTGTTCAAATGAGGAATTAATTGCAGCAGTTCTGGAATTTCTGAAGGGATGGCTGTTCCCACCAGTGCTAACACTGACACCAGCTGATGCAGCTGCTCCAGATTAATGGAAGTGTGTAAGCCACTGGGAAGGAACACTGGTGTTTAGAAATATTCCTGGCTGTGGTAACAAAAAAATGGATAGGATTTAAAGGGTAGAGTCTGCTCACATTTAAGTGCTCAGTACCACTGATTTTTCAATGGACACATTGCATACAGGCTCACACCATGTTACCAAAGGTTCCCCAAAACAGAAACATCTGACAAGCTCTCAGTCTCTGTACCAAGCCTGCAGAAAGAAGACTGCAAGACTCCCACAGCCTTCCTCAGCCCTGGTAAGAAGACTCACACCATGGACCACCAGACACCCACCATGAAGGGAAACACACACCCAAGGCCTTCCACTCAGCAGCCTACTTTTTGAATTTATGCTTTATCTTTGTCCCAAGAAAGCTGGAATCATGCCCTACAAGTATGAGTAAGCACCCAGTGCTTGTCTCCCTGCCCCACACCACCCAGTGAGAGCTCTCACCAATTCTACATGGAATCATAAAATCACAAAACCATCAAGCAGTTTGGGTTGGAAGGGACCTTCAGGATCATCTTATTCCACCCCCTGCCATGCACAGGGACACCAGACAAGGTGGCAGACTTCTTTTCCTTGGAAGCAGGCACAAAATAAAGAAATATTTATTTAGATTTCCAGCCTGGAGAGAACAGCATCAGCTGAACATAACCAAGTTATGTGGTTGAGACTGGTATGCTCCATTCTTCCACAGTGTTTGACAATGTACCCTCCCAGGCAAGACATTCCTAGAAATCCTGACTTAAAATATGAAAAATTACTTCCTTTTCATGATGAATGACTTCTCATTCTAAACATGTCCTACATGACTTTAAGTCATTCCGACACACAGAGAAACGCCTCTTGTTGGAATCCAAATACTGTATCATTAAATGGTTACAAATTAAAGCGATTTTTTTGTGTCTTGTCCAGTGCTGGCTGACAGAAACAATTTAAGAAATTAGGGAATGACACCAGAATATTTTAATTCATGTCAGTATGAGCAATAGTTGAAGCAGCAATAAGAAACACACCAAGCTAATTCCGGGGAAAAGGAAACTGTTTTTTACCAGTTGAGAATCTGCTCTGTGATCTGGAAACCAGCAGGAAGTTTCATGTGACACTAGAGTGAGTTTTACACAATAACTGATCCTTTCATGTGAAAACTTTGCTGATAGGCAACAATAAAGCCATTCTTCCCAAAGGTTTTCATTCAGCCAGTTTTTCTGGGAGGCCATAGGAAATCTAAAAAAATTTGCACCTCAAATCAGAACAAGCCAGAGGAAGAACTCAATGATTGTGCCAGTACCAGTATTTTCTGAGATGAAACACAAATTTAACATTTGGATGAGAGTTCTGCTTCAAAATAGGGCAGAACTGCAAGAGAAATGTAAGAACCAGCCATAAACTGTTCTTCCTACAAGCAAAGTAGCAAGGGATGCTTGGCTATCCAGAAAGATTTTGCCTCTGGAGAGAGAAAAATGGGTATGATGTGAAGGGCAGGAGATGGTCGAAGTTAAATAGTCACTGAAAATCAACAGTATTTCATATTTTCACATCAGACTCCCTTGAACTTCCAACCTTTATGCACAGCCCGAGGCAAAGATCACCAAAGCACACAGATTTCTTTCACCTGCAGTGATTTTCAGATCACAGCTCAACCTCCTGATGGTTCAGAAAAGTTCTTCACCCCTTCACTCTATTCAGTAGTTCACAGGTTTTGTGAGAAGGCTTTCAGCAGACCCCTGTGTGCATCCTGCAGCAGGACTGCCCACCCCAACAGGTCTGTTTGAGGTCAGCTCTGCACCTAGGGCTGACTGCCATACAGACCCTGCACCTCTCCAAAGGGCCAGGAATTCCTCTGCTGTCGCTGCAGGCTGAACAGGACAAGAGCAGCAAGCCCTCCAGATCTGTCTCCAGCAGGTTGTTACCTGTCTACTTTACTCAAGTGCACAGAGACATCACAAAGAAAACCTTGACAGTAAAACGTTTGGTGCATGTGCAGTGATTTCTGAAAAAAAAACCCAGCACAAACACTGGAAAATATCTTCCAGGTCAGCAGGTCTGGATTTTGAGGATCCAGGCACACATTCACTCAATTATAGCTAGAAAAAAATCCACCTCTGTAGCCTTGTCTTGCAGTGCTCCACACTAAACCTGTAGGACTGTAGGGCTGGGATGTTTCCTGACACACCTGGGGTGTGCAGGACAGTGATCCCAGTGTTGTACTTCTGTCGCACCACTCCATGGAAGGGTGTAGTCAGGGAAGACACTCAGCATTTGGCTGAAGGACTGCTGTCCCTCTGTGTAACGTGTCCCCCAAGAGAAGAGGGCCAGCCCTGTGCTGCTGTGTCTGCTGTCAATGCACACACAGTGTCCACCTACACCCCCCTGCTCCAGCTCCATGTGGATCACAGCAGAGCTGCTGGGAGGAATTAGCCTGGCCCAGCCCACACTACAAATAAATCCCCCGGCTAATTTGCACTCAGAAATATGACTCTGCACTTCTCCCCCATGAAAGGGCTCAGTGTCTGGGCACGGAGAGGGCCGTGGCAGGAGCACGGACCAGATGAATGGATCATTGCAGAACTCCCAGCACCGCCCTCAGAGTGCAGAGCATTGTCAAACCAACAGCTCTCTTCTTGCCCTGCTCTCACACGGGGACCTTTTGCCAAGTTTAAAGGTTTAGACCCTGAGAGAGAGTTCCAGGCCTGGCTTGCACATGCAAAAGCAGTTACAATTTAATTAAGATTTTACTCACTGCTTATGCAGTGAAACTCTTTCCACCCCAGTGATCTGCAGTGCTCCCACCAGGAGCACCTGATACAGAACAGACAAACCCAAGCCCAGCCAGGAAGGGTAATTCCACCCCTGCTCCTGGGAGTGTCCAAGGCCA
>VYZS01000829.1:0-14186 GCA_013400695.1 Neodrepanis coruscans | reverse complement strand
AAAAAAAAAAAATAAAATGGTTGCAATATATGCAGGAAGGAAACTTTCTAAGTGAAAGATTTAGTAGATTTATTAGCTCTGGGTCACATAGAGGAGGGCACTTTGCACAGCAACAGAAAAGTAGAGCTGGAAACCTCTACATTCCCTTATAATTATTGGGACATAAAAGCCATAAAAAGCATAATCACGGCATCTCAGACAATATCTGTAGATGGACAGAGACATAGGGATAGGGAAAACGTGTTTGTCATAATGATCCTAAGCAACCATAGCAACTACTTCTGCAGTTAGAAAACTTTTCCTCCTATCTAACCATGCAGACCTTTAGTTAACTTAATTACAACTTATCCCACTCCTACTGAATTTGGCCAGCAATTTATTTTGGTCTTCATGTTCCTTTTCAGTCCTTTTTTTTGAGTAAGAATAAATCCAGCTCTCTCCAAGCTGCATTTTCTCTTGTTGATCTTTCTGAACTTCTTTGGGCTTTTTTGTATTTGTTTATAACTACAAGTTCTGAACCTAAGTATAGGGACCGTTTAGTTGAGAAGCCTTACCCAAATACAGCAGAATTATATCTCATGATTTTACTGTATATAGAGAGTACTCAAGTGCAAACCACTGTGGGCATCAACAGAATGTCAAATTTTTGATGCCACATCTCTGAATACAAGTTTTTGACTGGTTATGAATGAAGCATTGTGCACTTCATATGTCCTTCATTTACTCGTCATGAGGAAGAAAGTTGTATTAGCATGAGACAGAGAACAGAGAATGAAGAAGACCTATTGCCATGTTAAAAATAAGGATTATCTATTTTCATAATTTTTAATCTTGAAGAAACACTGAAGTTAAAGTAATCCATTACTGTTTGTGTTATTAATCACAATTCTTTCATACCGTACCGTCAGACAGTCCTTCTACAATCACAGAATGTTAATGTTAATTTTCATGAATGTAACTGTGCTCCAATGATTTTAAATATAACATGCTCCTGGACTTAGGTTGGCTCCAATTTAGAGCTAGCTGTGTCTTTTTCAAACTCTGCTGGGGCATTTGGGTGACCAGGCTCCCATCTCTGTCCCCTGATAGCAAAACCTCACAACTTATCCTTACTCTCAGGACAGCAGCCTCTTCCTTGGTCATGCATTTGCCTCATGAGCTCAGCCTGGCACTGCTGCCTTGCAAGAATTCCCTTTGGAAGCTGTGACACATTTATCCCCAAACAGTTTTTTCATACCAGCATCATCAATTTCTGTAGAGGTTACTGCAGCAAGCAACCCACATTCCTGAAGGGAGGAAGTTCTGTATCCCAGGGAGTTCGATGGGGGTGCCATTCACCCCTAGGTGCCTCATTCACCCTGAGACTAGGTGTCAGGGCTGGGCAAGGAGCAAAATTCCATCCATTACTGGCCCCAACTTCCGTGAAACTCAGGCTCATCTGTCTCTTTGTGAACACAAAGAGCATGAAAATGCCTCATTTTCAGCAGCAGCAGCCAACACATTGTCAAAAATGGAAGCTCGAGATAAACTTCCCAGTCCAGTCACATTTCCGTAAGCTTTGGATGCCTTATTGCTCCCACTGTGTGCACTTGCTTTACAGAGCCACACTCATACAGCATGGCACTGTTGGAGCTGGAGACAGCTCTAACAACCAATCTGGTCCATCCTCATGAGTGCAGGGTTATGTCTGTTTAAACAGAGGAACGTCCCCTGCTGACGGAGGCTCATGCAGAGGCAGTCAGTTTGTTATTATAGTCCTTCACCCGCTCCTTGTAGTGCTGCTGTGTTTTCTGCCTGCGTGCAGCTGCCCTAAAATCCATCTAAAGCCATCTGCATGCCTTCCTCCTTTAGACATCATAAACATCTAAATAGCAGAATCTCACTCCTGTTTTTCATTGATTTAACAACTGGTGGAGGCATTGGAGAATAAGGATCTGTTCCAAAAATACACTGTTTGACAGCAGTGCTGATGTTTCAACCTTGATGTTGTAGGTACAGAGGAGTTTATAACATCCAAAGTGAAATCATCACGTTTTCATGCTGAGCTGCTAATGCTAGACAAGTAGATGTTCATCTCCCCCAACCCCTCCCTGGAAACAAAGGAGAAAGACACACCTAGGGAAAACAACGGAGCAAGCTGTTTTTGGATACCGTATTAAGGCTAAATGCCGCCCTGCCTCTGCTGCAGACCTTCTAAATGTTGCAGCTGAGTCAATAATGTCTTTTCAAATCAGCTTATTCTTTTGCAGGCAGTTGCTCAAGCGAACGCCTGAAGCAATCTCCGAGCCCAGGAAACCTGGTTTCTGCAGGCTGCTGACTCTTAGCCACAGCTGACTCTGTTTCTGCACAAAAAGTGAGCACCCTGCAGCAGATATGCTAGAGACTCCTCTTGGAAGGGCAAACTTGAGAAAGAGGAGTGGCTGTTTTTCACAGTGGTCATGTAGCACTGCTGAAACCCATGTAGGCTGGAGCCTGAGCCTCCTCACACCACAGGGGTCTCCCACGCTGTAGCAGGACATAATTGTGAAGTCTGTTCTCAAGATCTCGTCTGCTCGATGGGCACTTTACCTCGGATGCTGCTGCAGATCAAAGATCTCAGAAGGACCAGGGAAGTGGCAGAACAGTGTTCTCAAGTGGTTTCCTAGATGTAGATTTGCAAAACTTGCCTTTAGTACAAGAACATCTCACATGCAAGCCAGCCAGCTGACCAGGGAAGTGCCAGTCAGTAGATACAAACTTTTTGCCCTATATGAAACTAACCATTAGGCTGCTCCAAAAACCTTTTCTCGAACACGTTTTCTCCTCTAGCCCTCTTGCTGCAATGAGCATCCTGTGCATTTCCTTAGCTTTCAGTCAGCCTCCACAGTTAAGCCTGTAGCCTGCAATTAATTTCACCCACTGAGAATCACCCAAAACAGCTGACAGCTCAATATTCCCTGGACATATCATATGATAAGAATAACAAGCTTTTGGTTTTGGTACTTGTGGCTCTTGTAAACTTGGTTTGCCATCAATCACAGATGGTGTAGCACAGCAAATTTAAACCATTTTTTCTGGAGGCACTCAACCCTTTGAAAATGTAAAGATGTCTCTTTCAGGCAGAGAGAGCAGGTGATCTTCCAGGGTCCTTCCAGCCTCATGTCTTCAATTCTGTGATTTGTTAAAAGTAACTTCCTAAAGACAGTTGTGCTTCATGCACTTATAAATGCAGTTAATTCATGAGACTGTCCGTTAATAAAAAAGTAGAACATTCCTACAAAGGGAATATTTTGCTTATTACCAACAACTCTCCAGAGATCTGTGGGGTGCAGGATTCTACTTCTTTTAATAAATAATATGTAACTATGTTATTTCTGTAATATTATGATACTAAAGATCTCCTTTAACCATCTCTGCTCATCTTTCACCTGCTATATTATTGTTGTGGTTTGTTTAGAGAGAATTACTTATCTCCCTTTACCTCCTACATAAAACAACATCTTTTCTCTTGACTGTTTTAACACTCCTTTTTTCCAAAGGAACATTTATATTGTACCTGATACGTTATCCAATATCTAAATGAAAGTCTGAACTTGGTCAACACCTCTCCACAGATCATTTATCACATTCCTGATTGCTTGTACATGTCCATTCTGAAATATATGGTTTAAATTGCTTTGTATTAGCACATTGCACAAATTCCTCTATGCCACCAGAGAATTAGCAATGTTTAAGGAGAAAAAACAGAGCTGCTGCCCTTTGTGTCTACTCACGCTTGGAAAGGTGGTAGCAAAGGTGGCATAAGATAAAAAAAAATAGGAAACTTCAGGATGCCAAAATTATCTTCTGCTTTAACCCTACACAGACCTTTTCCAATATAAGGTGAGGAAGGCAGAAATATATGAAGTGAATAATTTGGCCCGTTCTCATTTGGGTTTTGGAAATGCGAGATCTCTATATTGCCATGTAAAACAGTGACAGCTTGAACCTTATGACACTTATCTGACATAAGTAGCATAGACACGTGTCTGGAGTTGGAACCTGATAATTTGCTTCCCTGAAAAAGGAATTTTCTTTAAATCACTGATATGCTCTGACATGGTGTCAGATTATATCAGAGCATTTTCCATAAAACAATTTTGCATATGTGAGAGATGCTGTACGTGACAGGCTCAAGGCTGAAATATTTAAATTATTTAAAGATTTAATTTATGAGTTGTTTACAAATATAGACAAATATAGTCTTCAATTCTTTTGACTTTCCCTGGTTAATCCAGTGTGTCTCTTCCTTTTTCTTGTTTTTAATTGGCTGCAGTCTGAATATATAGAGAAGGTCCATATCCTGTGCACTTTCCCACAAGGGCACAACAAAGAAAGTTCTCAACAAAGTTGGAAGTTATCAGCAAAGAAAGTTCTCCTGTTTGGTTTTCACCAGTGTTGCTCTGTCTCAAAGACAGAGAATGCTTTAAATTCATTTCCATGCTGTTATTTGAAAAGTGTTGTTAGAAAACCTAAAAATAAAAAATGTCTTATCTCTCATCTAAGAGTTGATCTCAATCCCCCTCCAGGCAGTAGAAAAGCTTCCATTAGCATGAATGGGGGCTTTTTTCCATCCCTGCTTTCTGTCTGTATAAGAGGGCTCCCTTTTTCTGCTGATTTCTGCTTGAGATAATGAGGGATTCCTCTGAGTTTCACACAATGAGATTTTAAACATTCCTATTAATGTCAAGGTTCTCTAAGAAAACTGGTGGGGGGAAGAAATTATCTGAACAAAATCATTCATGGAATATAATAATGTATGTAAAACAGCCACACATCATAAAGTTAGAAGTAGAAGTTGACAATGCTCAAACCTATCAGACAATTCTCAGTGGACTCCAGGAAAAATGATAACTGTATAGGTCAGAATCAACTGTAGTGAAAAAGTGTGCTTACAGGTAAAATAGCAAGTCATTATAACGGTTCACAAGATTTCTGAGATCAACCCTTGTGAAAAGGATGAGCCCAATCCAGTAACCATTAGGAACAGAACAAAGTGGTGTAAACTAAAACAGCAGCAATTGCTTTTTGAATCTGCGTGTGGGGACACCTGGTGACCTCTTTTCTACGAACACGGTCACAGTCATGCAGAGAGAGGATGGACCAGGCCTAGAGTTTCACAGCTGCTGCAAAGCTTGGCATGGACATTTTGGGAAATCTCACTGCCTGTTCTGCAGGATGCAGATCCACTCTGCCTCACACCTTGTAAAGGATAAAACAGGTACCAGTTTAAAGCCAGCATGGGAGACAAACTGCCAACATGCAGGAACAGCACTGCACGGGAAACACACTGCAAGCAGAAGTTCAGGCCAGATCTAAAGGTGAACATTTCAATATATTAAGCAAACATACTCAAACTAGACCAAAAATAGTGATGAGGAGCTTCAGTCCTGCATAAACTGTTTTCAGGTCTCTATTTGCAAGAGAACAGTTTAAAAAAACCCTGTCTAACCTGTTGAGGCACTTGAAATACCAAAAACACTTACAGTTTCTGGCAAAAATATCTTTAGGCAATAGTAGTTGTGCTGTCTTGTATGCCCTATAGCCCCTCTCGCTTGGCTGGTTTGACTATCTAGGTTCCTATCTCCCTGCCTCTGGCACTTTAAGACTCGGAAATTAGGTGTCCCTATGCCTAAGAGCATGATTTTTCATGCATACCAGAACACACCTAGGACAAATGGAGGCTACATCTATTCTGATGATGAAAATGGTTTCTCTAGCCCTCAAGGCAGTTAGCATGGAACTGTGTGCATGCATTCATATGGCTTCACCTTCCTCATCTCCAGCTGTTCCCTGGGAGAATGGCTAGCATGGCCTAAATCTGAGCTGCTCCTCCACCTCTCCTGCTGCAGTCTGGGCTCTCAAGGGACAAGACCTTGTCAGGGCTCTGCTAATTGATAAACATTATGCAAGCCACTTCTCAGACCTGTGTCTGGCCCTTCTTAGTCTAATAGTACAGATCCCCTGTCCTGAAAAGCTCGTATGTTAGGATGCTCCTGGCTTCACTCCAGACTGTGAGTTAGGACATTTACCTAGAAGTACCCTGTAGGCATGTGGAAAATTAAAATTTCATTTCAGATCCTCTTCCCCTGATCTCAAACATAAGCAGAATAAATAAATGGTAAGACTTTGGAGACAAACTGGAAATTCACATTTTTATTTTTGTGGTGCAAATAGAAGGTGTGGAGAAGAGCAGTTATGACAGGTGAACTGCAGTTCCCTCCACAGCTTCCCTAAGGCTGCCACTGCTATTTGGAGATAATTTTACTTGTAAATGCCATTTTTGCTTTTTTTTTTTTCCTGTTCACAGACAGATTAGAACTACTGGAAAAAGTTGAAATGCGCTGTGCTCATTCCCTGTATGACGGAGCAAGGGTTCTCAAAGATAATGCAAGCCTCCAGCAGGAATCCCTGTATCCTAAGATCAGGTAAAAGAAGTATGAAATGGAATGCTATCTAGAAAAGACTTTGGTTTACTCGTCTGCTCTGAGGATGGAGAGCCTGCTGTGGAAGTCTCTGTCCTTCACATCATGCCTAGGAAGACCAATGAGAACTGTGAACGCTGAAGAGATTGGCTCCTCCCTGGACTTCGCAAAGGACAAACTGCTCAAGGATCCATCCTGAGAGTCTGAGAGCCACTCACAGTAATCAACCATTCACGCTTCTCTGAGTAGCAGTTATGACAAAGGAAACTTACCAGAGCTCCTTCAACTACATCCTGGATTAATGATTAACTTCATTCTGGGCAGAGATATGGAAATACATTCTTGTGAGCTCTGCTCTCAGCTATTTGTGTTGAGGTGCAACAATAGTGGTATTTCAGCTTAAGGAAGTGGAAGGTGCAAGGATCAGAAAGCAAGATGATGGGGAAAAAAAGGAGAGACATTAACTTCCTCATTACTAAAAATGATTGGTAATGAAATGAGAAGTGGGTTTGAAGATGATTTCCTTTGTGGGAGCAGGACATGCCAAAACAAGGAAAGAAAGGAGTCAGAGCCAAGCAGGCTTGAATGTTTGTGAAGAGAAAGCTTATTTATGCAAATATTACTTTATATTTAATGGCATGTTCTGCATTTGGAGCATGCCACTCTGACTTTCACTGATGAAGTCCTATTTCTGACTTGCAGTAAAAGTAGAGAGGGAACATAGCTCTTCCTAAGAGATGGACTTAATCACGTGGTTGAAAAAGAGAGAGCAAAAAAAATTTATTTTTTCAGGTCATAATTTCATCAGACAAACGGCAGACATAATGCAAAGCTTATGTGCCTTTGTTTTAAGGTTCAGGCTAGGAAATTAGGTTAAAAGACAGATGGAAAGAAAATGCTGAGGTGGAAGAAGATTAAAAACAGAAGTGACAGAGGCAAAGAGAGGAGCTAGAAAGAGGAAAGGAAACAAATATGAGTGATGCACCTGGAAAATTCACAGCACTCCTGTCAGGCACTCAGCAGAGCAAGACCATCAGCTAGACAGGATGGGGCTGAAGATGAAGGGGCAAAATCTGGGAGGAGTGAGCATAGCAAAATGGCTGAGCATGGAGATCCTGGGGAAAGAGAGGACAGTGCTGTCATATGCAGAAGAATGCTGCACCAGCGGGTGCAGAGACAAAACACGCTCCTACATGCGTGCCTGTGCATTATGCTCGAGTTCCAGCAGCCACCTCTCTGTGCCAGCACCGCTTATTCCTTGATTCGAGAAAAAGCTTGTTGCGCAAGGTCGGTGTGTGCAGATGTCCATATAAGGGCCTGGGAAGGAGCCTGTGCCGGCAGCTGGGGCTGTAGGGCTGCCCATGGCACAGGTGCTGCTGTTGGTGGGCACAGCACAAGAGTGGCTGCCGCTTCTCCCTGGGCTTAACAGTTAAGGCAGGAAAGACTGCCGAGTCTGAGACCAGAACTGAAAGGAGGGTAGGTTGCCAAACCAAGCATTGAAGTTGTTAGAGAAAAAACAGTCAGCAGTTCTTAAACAAATATCTTTCACGAACACGTTACCGCCTGGACTGCATCGTTGTGAGCATGCATGTGTGTTGCTGACATTAGCTCATATATTTGCCTTTCAGAGGTTCAGGAAGATGTATGCTATATGGTCCTGAACTTGAAAGACAGCAATTGTTCTCATCCTGTGATTGGCATCTCTAGTAAATACCGTGTCTTCCAGAACAATCAGATTGCTGCCAGGGACCATCTTTACCAGGACTCGAGCTACCTGCTTCAAGGGATGAACCAGACTCTTCCAGGAGCTGAGTTTATGTGGCTGGTGAGCAATATGGACCCATTAAGAGTATTCACAAGCCACTAGCTATTCAGAGCCCTAAATCATGAAACAGGGACCAAAAATTTTAGGTGAATTAAGTCATGAAGTGCTCTGGCATTTCTAGAATAGACTGCCTCACTTCTGTCTCCTATGGAGTACCTTACTACCTGACAACTCACAATATACTCTCAAATGAATACTTCTAGATATACAGGTAGCAGTATCATCTCCTCCCAGATGACTCTTGGAGAACATAGTCATCTGACATACAATTGAAGCTCTAAAAATGAAACCCCTTTGTCAGCTAGCTCTGCGCTTTATTGATGTGTCATATTATCTGCTAAAATGGAACGTAGTTAAGGAGGTTAGTGGGGGCAATCTTTTTTTTCCCCTGCTTCTGGACATATCACCAACACAATCAAGTTATCCCTGTTTGCCAGTCACCAAGTTCTTTGCACTGTGTGCTGCTGAGCCTCATTTCTCTCTGCCTCGTCCACAGCCATGCACTCTAATTTGATCACATCACATCAATGCTAGTGTGGGTCAGCTGAGGTACCAGTGGCTCCACACAGCACAGCTCCCTTGGGTGCATTTGGGGAGGCAGTGCCATGCTGGCACACTGGGTGCTTTGCCAAGGTGGGAGATCTGAGAGTGTTGCCTAAGAGCTGTGGGTTCTTCTGGTGAAATAAGGCTTTTCCTGGAGGTTTTTATTACGCAACCCACAGTGATTAAGTCTTCCATGTTCTCAAAAGGAAATTAATATTTTGCAGGCTACGTAAGGAAAATTTTGGGAACTTAGGAGACCAGGAGGGAAGGGATACACAAGTACGAAACTGGGTGAAAGATGAAATGCTTCAAACATTGCTTCAAATGTTGAAAAATGAGAGAAATGAAATAGTTCCAGTTAACAATGAATTCACTGGAAGTGTTAATAGCAAAAAGAAACAATTTGTGAATTTTGGCTACATTCACCTATTGCCTTTGTTTAGAAAATGGAAGGCAATTCTATAGTAAGTTGAAGTATTTTGATGATTTTGAATTGCCATGATTTATTCTGAAAAAGTCAAACACTTATTTTTCAAATCATAGAAGCTTTGTTTTTCTGCTTTTTATTTGGTGAAGACTCTTCTAAAATAGACCTAAGCACTAAGGAAAAGATCAGTGAGTAAATATGTATCTTGAAACAAAATTAAACAGATAAAAAGAAACAAAGCATTATAGAGATATTATTTTTTCTGACAAAATGAAAAATTCCATTTCATGTTGGCCTGCTTTACATCTCTTCCTCTCCATTTATCATTGTGGTCATCAAGGCAAAGACTCGTAATAGGTAGCTCTAATGAGTGAATACAAAATCCTTCTTAGGATATATAAAAAATTTATCTTTTGTGTGAAAACCTGTTACGACTGTGAAGTATGCTCCATTTTGAGGTCTTTAGCATACCTTGTTAACCTTGGCATCTCTGGTGCACATTGTGCCTATAACCTTATACCTATGAAACAAAGAAAAGGCAATGTGGCTCATTATTTCTTAACCAAAACTAACTGCTAAGATTTGAGTCCAATGGTGGAGTAAGTGAAAACTTCCCATAATGTTGATGTTTAACAAAATGTTATCTAATTGTTCTCTTTTTTAACAAACTATGCTTGAAATATGGCTCGATGTCATAAGAATTGAGAACATACCCAGTGCTTAAAATCTAACAGGTCATTTCTAATGTGTCATATTAAAAACACAAATTGAAAATTCTATTCCTCCACCTTTTACACCCTTTGTGAAAGGTATACTGATATACTCCCAGGGAAGTACTGGAACACAACACATGTAATTCAGACTGTGCAATTTCTGCCCACACTGAAGAGGTGGTTTAGGCACAGTAGCAGCTCACTACTAAAAACAGTCTGGAATACATTGGCTGAAAAGTCCAAGGAGGAGGGGCTCAAATATTTCCTTTAATTTCTTGAGCAACCTGGTCTAACGGAAAGTTCCAGGGGCTGGAACTAGAAGATCTTTAAGGTCCCTTCCAACCCAAAGCATTCCATGATTCTGTATTTCTTCATAAGTACCATTCTACTACTCACAGATAATGAGCTTTAATAATACCACTGGAAGGAAGGGTGTTGTCTCCCTCCACAGAAACTGCCTTGTGAGTCTGTACAGAAGTGTCTTAGTCTTCATTCAGTGAACTAAGAATTGGGTTAAGATCAGTTTTCAGAGGTGAAATTCAGGAATGGGGAAAAAAGGACATTTTTACGCTGCTGTATACACTGGGGAAATTTACTGGTATTTCTTCTGTGATGACACTTCTATAGCTGCACATGGAAATATTTTTTTTTTTTATGTATTAACTACTATTTTGAAGCAAATATTTGGAACCAACAAATTCATTTAATAAATATTAGCAGAAAAGAGAAAGAAACTAATTAAAAATGCAGGAATGGGAAATTGTCTTTTTCCTTAGTATCATTCTGTGAAACTCACAGTAATATTGCACTCCAGAGTTAGTGGGAATTTACTATTTCTTACTTATTTAGGAAGAAACATATGCAGAGAGGCAAACTACCAAGCTTCCTGGCACAAATCATCAACTAAGAATACAAGTACAAAGGGTAGTTAATTTATAGACACATTTTTCATTAGCAAGGTTTCTTGCTTCTTTTGCAGTACTCACCCCTAGCCCCTCTCAGGCAGGATGCTTGACATAAAAAGACACATTACTGACTTGGTGTCGGTTCCTATCACCCATTCTCTTGAAAGAGTCAGTGGAATCATAGCACTTTTGAGTGCGAAAAGGATCCAAGATAACTTAGAAAATGTTGGCCTGTTGTACATGTGAGATATAAATATTCCCTTGTCATGGCTGGAGGTTTGGGAGGCCTCAGACTGACTGGAGACACCGTGTTGTCACATCCTAGCCCCTTGGAAAACAGCTGGGAAGTCACCACAGAACAAATCACTATTCATGAGTCAAGACCCTAAAATAAAGACTGCCCTTGAAGTTCTGGTGGCCCAGTAGGATGCAGCATGATTTAAGATGCTGGGGTATCAGCTGCACAGCCGGAGGACCTTGGTGGCGTACCACTGAGAACCCTATGGCTATTTGTCATTTGTATATGCAGGGTCAGATTTTCAGCAGAATTCAGTGCACACAATACTTTTTCAAACTCGTAGAGAAAGGGTGTGGGCAATGTTTTGAAAGCAGGGGGGTCAAGATCTACCAAATAAGCATTGGGCACAGTTTTTTTTCTGATGTGATGCATGGCAGTTTCAAACTTTTAGGTGGTTATATTCCCTGGGCTTGTCCAGACCTGCAGTAAGAAATACCTGCCCATAAATATATAATTATTTTCAAAGAGCCTCGTACAAACAGCAATCCTCACACATAACTGTCACCAACCAGGTACAAATTCATCTTGTCAAAATCTGGGCTACAGCACTACTACCTAATCAATTCTTCAACTTTTGTCTCAGCTTCTTCTAGGGTCCCTCCAAGACATGGATCTCTATTTCCCTTCCAGGTTAGGAGCATTCTAATGGAGAAATGCTCTGAGCTATCCCATGTACATCAGGAATTGGGCATGCTCAAACAGCTACATCTGTTGAGCAAAGAAACACTATGACTTCTAGTTGTTGATTTGGAGCCATTTTGGCTTTCTTTCTGCACAGGGTACCTTAGCCTTCCTAGCCAGTGTTTAACCTGTCAGTGGAACAACTCATATGCGAGACTTAGTGAAGTTGGCAACAATCACAGGAAGGATGGTAGTAGGAATCTCTCTTACACAAATAGGCAGGAGTGCCTAGTTAAGCATCCCCAGTTCTGCATGCTGACCAACTGAATCAGAGAAGTTCCCTTCATTAGAATCTGCAAGTGCAGGTTCTGTCCTATCACTGAGAAAACACAGAGAATCATGGCATAGGACCCAGCCCTATGCCTTCTAAGCAAGGAAATGTGATGGAGGCTAGGGAGGATAATAAAGGCATAATGAAAAGGGCAACGCTGGGTCTTAAGGCTATTGTCTAGATTATCTTGGAATCATCTGGAATCATCAATCTTGACATCAGTCAAGAAGAAGAATTGCCAAGCCAATTATAGGTAATAGAAGGAGGTGCTAGCATGCATATTGCTGCTAAGGACAATTCAGTGGTTCCCCTCAATAAATAAACACACCAAAAATATTTAGACAAAGACATTACGTGATCAAATATGCTAGCGAGGGATCTTGCAGCTAGGACAGGTTTCTTCTTACATTCTCCGCTGGGAAGACTGGTGCTTTCACAGTGGGTGAGTTAAGAAAAAAGGATTTGGCTATTTGACAAGCTCAGCTGCACAGGCCTGAAGTGTGACATTGCTCAGTTCTTGCCCTAAGGTCTCATACAGTGTGCGCTCATCTTACTTCTTATGGAGTGGAAAAGATTAAAAGGCATGTTGGAATAGAATATACCTTACCTGTGGTCTTGTTAAGGTCTTTAGCCCTGGTGAGACCAGGAGGACTCATGCTGAGATACTGAGATAACTCTCCAATATATTTGGGGACCAGCAGTCTGTGGTCTCCAACAGAAGAAGGACACGGAACTGCTGAGGCACATCCAGAAGAGGCCACAAAGTTGATGATGGACCATATGAAGAAAACAGGCTGAGAAAGCTGAGACTGTTTGGCCTGGAGAAGAGAAGGTTGTGTGGAGACCTCATAGCAACCCAGGAAATTTGGAGAGGGACTCCTCCTCAGGGACTGTAGTGATAGGATATTTTTTTACTGTGTGGGTGGTGAGACATTGGAATACGTTGCCCAAGTAAGTTATGACAGTGTTCAAAGACAGGTTGGATAAGCCTTGAGCAACCTGGTCTAGTGGAAGGTGTACTAGATGATCTTTAAGGTCCCTTCCAACCCTTAACATCCTATGATTCTATGACCATTTTCTTGATTCTCATAATTTCTCATTGCCATTGGTGGTTGATGCTCTTTCCACTTGAAAACAAAACAGATTTTCTTGATTGAAGTTAGTTTAGTTAGTGCTCATTTTAAGTTTGCTCAATTTCCTTCATGGAAGAGTCACTTACCAATACTGTCACATGCAGTTGTTTCTTTCCTAAATTGGTTTGTTTGAAAAATTTTTATGGAAACTTTTTTCCTACATAATTTGTAACTTTTGAAAAAAGAAAAAGATATATGCTAAAAATAGAATAAGAAAAGTTCAGAGAGCATTCCAGTGCAATAAAGGCACAGGATGAAGCTCTGAAATATTACAGGATTGCCATGGTTAAAGAAGAAGCTTAATAAGGCCTTAGCTGCATGGGAGTGGAGAGAGGTCAGCGTCAGCTGACCATAGCAGCAGACTGTGTAAGCAAAGCTGCAGTTTAGAAAGTTCTAGAAAACCAAGAAGATGTTCTGAAAATGTACTTAGAGAGAACAGATCTTTCAAAGGAAGATGCAGAGGGACAGACATAAAATGTTATATTGTATTTAGTGAACTGGATGGAATTAATAAATTTGATCTTTTCCTGCACAGCATCGTCTCTGATCCTTAGCTACTACCAGCACTCTTCTTCAAACCAAATTCACTACTTCAGCATCACCTTGGGTGTATGGTTATCCAAGCACTCTGTTGTGGGGTGAAACTAAAACTGGTCTTTTTTCCCCCCACCGGCGAGCGGGGAGCGGGGCCGCCCGTTCCCAGGTCGCAGCGGGGGGACAGGGCCCAGTCCCCGGGCCACGATGGGAGGGGACGGGGCCAGTCCCCAGCATGGCTGCATTCCCCACCCGTGGTGTTGGTGCGGTGGCCCCCTCCCCCCACCATATTCACGCCGGGCGGTGTGGCCGTCCGTGTTTGGAGCTTGGTGCTGCCGGTGCCGCACGGCCGCAGTAGACATGCCGGCACGCGGCGCCGGCAATGGCGGCGGGGCGCCACAACTGCCGCGCGG
>VYZS01000815.1:340-13163 GCA_013400695.1 Neodrepanis coruscans | reverse complement strand
CCCACGCTCCGGCCCCGCTCGCCGTAGCGGCCTCCGGCAGCGCGGGGCTCTGCGGCTCCCGCAGAAAGCGCCGGCGAGCTCGGGTTTGGGCTCGGCGAGGGAACGGAGGCGGCGGCAGAGTCACAGCGGTGCCCCCGCGGGCCGCGCAGGGGCCGCGTCCCACCTGTGCCCGCAGCCCCAGAGCGCCGCGGTGTTCGCCGCCCCTCCGGCGGGGAGGCGTCTGCCAGGCACTTTGAGGAGCTGCGAGTGCCTGCCCTGCTCTGACGCCCAAGGAAACGAGGAGTCTTGGCCGCTACAAAAAAAAATTTACATGTTCAGGAACGTGCTGGAAGCCCAGTTGTTGATGGGTCTTCTGACAGCTGGCGGTGAGAGATGTCCTAGCCAGAGGCAGTCGGCTCCTGAAAATTTGTTTTGCAGTGCTTAAAAATTTTGAGATAAGCAGCAGGTAAACACACAGAAGTGTTACGGAAATGCCTGTATTGTAACTAAGACTGCAGCTAAACTTGAGGTTATGTACATGCTGTCCCAGCTGTCGCACCGGTGGAAGAACAGCTCATCCCCTACGAATACTTACCTCATTCTCTGTCTTTTGCCTGATGTCTCCGGATGTATTTACATCTCGAAAACATGTATTTAAATTACTGCGTTTGTATATTTTTTTGTTCAAATGGATGATACTGACATTAAAAGTATTAACTAACACAACCTAGTAGTCCAACCAAGTTAAAAGAGGTTTTGGAGAAGTTGAGTGCATTCATGCAGTGTCACACCAATTGATATCATTTTCGAATTTGTAAAATAAAAATATATTACATTCATTCCTTTCACAGCAATAGATTCCACTTCTTTAAAGACAATCTTCAACTTTCCCAAATGTTTTATTCGAATTCTGTATTTTGGGAATCAGTCTTTTCAAGGTAAACCAGAAATCCATGCAGTCATGTTGTAAACTATGGTACCATGCTGTAGTCTAGTCATAGTAAGAAGTAAGCTTCAAAAATAAAATAGCTTGTCTTTGTTTAGTCTTCCACAGAATTAAGGTTATTTTCAGTTCCTCTTCTTACATTTCATAAGTAAGACACCAGACTACCTGAATATTTAATGAGTAGTAAACCAGAAATCTGTAAAAGTAGCAAGTATAACACACTCTTTTTTTTAATAGCAACATAGACAGGTACTTTTCTGAAAAAGTTTAAACAATTTAATTTCACAAAATTAATAAACAGCAATTATATGTAAATGCATCTGCAGCTATGCATAATGTAAAAATATCAAAATTAAACAAAGCTTACACAGAATAAAAGTATAAATGAACCCATAGAGATGAAGATAAAAATTGATACAAACATTTACAAAAAGCTTTTTGACTCTACTCCAACCAAGAAAATGGTCTGGTCTTTCACTTCAAAACCTAACAACCTAACGGCACACTGGTCCAATAATTCAGGAGACAATGGGAACACTGAAAATTTGTGTGCCTGAGCTCTGCTTATAAAGGCACTTGTTAAACATATAAAACAATCTTTTACAGCAGATAAGTAATGAATATTTTATGTCTAGATTGAATGTTTATCCTCTTTCTCTTTAAGCTTGAGATATATTAAAAAATGTTACTTTTTTTCAATTTTACTTCCTCAACTAAATTTTGATTAAATGTAACTAGCAGATTTCAAGAGTTACCGACGGTAAATATCACATTGAAATTCCGTAGTTACCTACAGTAAGGTCTGCCAATGACTTCAAAGACTGGCTTGTCTGACTGTGTCTCCTTAAACAGTACATTGGCAATAGAAACCACTGACATGCCTCCAGTCTAGACTAGAAGAATTCATTTTCCACTAAACCCTCCATAAATGTATTGTTTTGTCTACAGGTGTCTTTCCTATAACTGTTACAAATGTATTAAATTCTAGCAGAAAGTTCATGTCTTTTCCACTGAAGCATGTCCACCGCACAGGCTGTTCCCTTTAAAAAAAAAGTCATCGCTCCTTTCAGGTCTTACACAATGCTGCTTTCAAATCTAGCTCATCACAGAAGAAATGCTCCCTTAATTCTGATTTTCAAACCAAGAAAACAAGCATGTGGTCACTTAATAAGGACTATTAAACAGACGTTATCATATTTGCCTTGAGTGTATGAGATGCAGAAAATGAGACCATTTATGCACAGGCTCTTTCTTTCCCCTCCTCTCCTCTTTCCCACCCACCTCCCAAACAGCTCTGCCCTTTTTGTTTCAGCAATTCAGGTTTTGAAGAATAAATTCTATTGTAACAATGATTCAGAGAAAAATGGAAAGCCAAGTAAAATATTGTTCTCCCAAATCTGACAGGAAAACTTATAGAATAGAAACACCCAGCAGATAAAACCCACTTTTCTTATAATAGGCTCCAAAAAGCATTACTTATCACTGTCCCCGTGCTCCCAACTACTGCGTTGCTGTAGTACTGAAAATTTCAAGTTTTCCAGATGATGAGCTGTGACTCAGTACTCCTACTGATGTACCTTCATGCACCATCCATTTACTTTATGTGGTGGTAAACCATCTCTCACTTTCCTTCCACCAGAACTTATTAAACATCATCATGTGTCTGCAGGTCTGAACCACCACACCATAACCTACCTTGTCCATCTGAGACCAGAAAAGGTAAGAGCTTTTCTAATGCAGATTTTTCTAGTCCAACTCCTTGTTTCAGTTGCTACCCAAATGTCTTACAGCTCTGAGAACAAGCAGCTCATCACCTTAAATGCTTCTTTCTCCACTGTCCAGCCTGGACAATATCCCTCTTTATTGTCTAGGAAATCAAAACTGTGGGCACAGAGCTCTTTCACTTTGTATCAAGGTAGTTTGTAGAAACTAATTTTCTCTACATGCAAAATCCCTTAAATGAGTCAGAGAGGTGACAAAGCAAATTTGGATTCATTTATAATCAAAATAATTACTTCAGTCTATTCTATGGAAACCAGAATTTGGCATAATAAAATTAACAGCTGGTTGAGGAAGAATAACAGTATGGGCTCTTTGATGTTCACAGATGAACACACACAATCAAAGACAGAGTTAGGGTAGCACATGATGTTTCTGAGTAGTAGTAAGGAGTTAAAACAGTTTCATAAGCATATTTATCAATAAACTATTTTCTTACAGGAAAACCAATTTTTTTTAAATGCCCTATAAAATATTTAACATGCAAAAATACTGTGCTAATGAAACATCTGTGTTAAACAGCCTTTATAAACTACGCATTGTGAAATGTAGTGCAAGCAGCTGGAAAGGTATCCTAATTTCAGGGAGTCCTCTTGCCTCAATTTGCTATCTACACTGGACAACAACGCAGTGCATTGAGGGTACTTGGTCAGTAAGCACCAAAATCTACACCAGAAAAGTGTAGAATTGGAGATGAGATTTCATTCCCTTATGTGGGATTCAGAAAAGCAAAGGAAATAAGCTAGCAATGGGAAGGAACTATTCTTGATGGTGGTGGAAGAAGTGTGTCTAGACCTTTGCAAGGGTAAGAAAATGGTATAATCCTGTGTGTTACATTTAAGCAAATGACACTACGAAGGCTTTAAAACTTGGGAGGCAGCAGCTGATCAGGTCTCCTAGAACAAGTTCTCTTTCCAAGAGTCTGCTTTATCTGAAATCTCTGAGAACGAGTAACAGTTGCCTATAACAACAACCAATATCCTTACATTACATCTTTTCTTCCAGGTTAAATTATCATACTTCTATTAATAGGACCATCAAAAGCCTTTTTCTCCTTCTTTGGAAGAGAATATCTGAGAGTTATGTTCAGTCATAAGATGTTAAAAAAACCTAGACAGCATTTTAAGTCACTAGGCTGTAGTGAAACAGGCACTTTCAATTTGATAGTGTTACAATCTTTCCAAACTCATTGGTTCAGAGATACAAACTCTCCAATTATCAGTTGAAGAAAAAGAGATTTACCTTCCTATCAGTTTCTTCATTACTGGCTATTTCTGGTCTCCTTTCAATGAATATGATCATGCTAGCAACCATCCATCTTGAGCAAACTAAGGCTAGAGTGTCAATTCCATGGAAACACAATCACTTAGTAAAACACTTCCACTTCATCTACTGTGCTTTAAAGTGTTTCTTTTGCAGTTTGTGTAACAGGTTCATGACCAGTGCTGCTTGTAAACTAAACACATGTAGTACAATCAATCTCATTTCTTAGAATGGTCTTTGCCATAGTCTGCTCAAGCCCTTTCTATGCTCTACCCTGAGCGGATTTTAGTAGATTTCAAGTAACTTTTTTTTGTTTGTTTACTTACAGAAAAATACACAGGTTTGCTTAAGCCCTCTTCAAGAAGAAGCCAAAAAGCAGTCTTGGCCGCTACAGATTCTAATACAGGGTTTAAAAAACCTGTATTTTTCATTTAAAATAGAAGAGCTCAGTTTCAACAGGGAAATCATTAAATTTCTTTTATCTACCTTTAGCCGATTGTAGCTAATATGGGTCTACAGATTAGATGTCTATGACTAAATAATTCCCTTGGAAAGATATCCATTTTTGTCCACATTAGAAGTTGAAAGCATTTATTTATCTGTTTTCTAATGCAACCATTTCCTTAGACCAGACCTAGTTAGAGGTACTGGTTATTAAAAGCAGTGACAATAAAACTGACATGCATTTCTAAAAACTACTGTGTAAATCAATATAATGTCTTAATTGGTTAACCAAATAGTTGGCATGCCAATAAGTCACTGCAATTCTCTGTGAACATCTCTTTCTGCCTGGTTGCACTTCTTTAACCACTCCACAACTCCCCAGGAGGAAAGTTGCAGGGCCTCTCTTTCTGTTCTCTGCAGCCATTACAACATATGGACTACTCATCTTCCAGGAGTTCGAATCTCTTTAGAATATTTTCTTAAAATTTACTTCTAGAGACTCTGTCTGCAACTATCCATGCAATATATACATTTATAAAGTATATAAGTTTACAGAGTATATAAGTTTTATAACAGCAATGAATAGGATAACCACATCATTAGCTGCCTAAGGAAAAATTACAGAACATCTTGGGGAGAAGGCACTAGAGAAATCACAAATTTTATATAAGCAAGTGCCAAACCTTGTAATGGGTCAGTTTGATATAAATAAACTCCCAGATTTCTCTGTGATAATGCTCTGAACTTGCAGGTTGTGAAACTGAGTTACTCACTTGTGTGACTACCAAACACGTATTCAATAGACCTTCCAAGATATGAGTGAGTATCTGATGCTCCAAATGATAAGAATAAACATCGAAGACTGAGCCAAGAGAGTCTAATACAACTCTTACAGCTGGAGTGGCACTTCAAATGATAAAATGCAGCCTCCTCAGTAGCAATTGTTTCAATTAGTGGAAAGAGTTTTGTCAAATATATGGGGTTTTGCCAAAAAGAAAAAGCGCAGATACAGATTTCTATAGTTTCACACTGAATAATTTGCCATTGTTTGAGGCAACACAGTATATGTCTGAATTATCTCTTCCCCTCTGTCAATTCAACCTCATTTGCAGGGTTTTAGATTGTAATGTAGCCTGCTCAAGAGGGAAGCATCAGCCACAAAGTTAAGATTGTGACTTGAGTCACAGTTTCCCCAGAGTCTGCTAAATAAAGAGCTTTAGGTTTAGGATCCTCTTTAGACTTCCTTTATCCCGGTCACAGTCTGGACAGGGCAAAGAGAGAGGTGGTATCTCCTGTTTTGTTTCTGGTCAGGTCTAGTCAGGGTTGCAATCCTCTTCCTTGCTTGCTTGTGAGAGCTGCATCCATGATGAAAATAAGCACAGCAACATAAAATAATGTAGTAATGATATCTAAACAGATACTGACCTTCAGATTTGAGTGGCTTTTTCCTAATCATGGATTTTTTTCCTTTATTTCTCCATGCTGAAGGGTTGTATCTTAAATATATTACTACAGGTGTTATTCCTCATGTGAAGTGAGTAATTTCATCACTAGGAATAATACATGGTTGAAATTACTTTACCACCTATGCTTAATCATGGACTCACACATCCCAATTACTTCACAGGTGCGTGAAAATACCAGGATGAATAGAATTCCCTGTATGGGGTTCAACATCCTTTTTCAACACTTTCACATGCTGAGTTTTCATTTGTTGTTATCAGTGACTAATTTCTAAACAAGTTACAATATGAGATGAAACAGTTTATTTTCAATTATAAGGTGAATTAAAAAAAAAAAAAAAAAAAAAAAAACCCAAAAAAAAAAAAACCAAAAAATTTTCAAAAAAAAAAAAAAAANAAAAACAAACAGGAAAAAAAAAAAGCAAAAATAAGAAAAGCAAACCCCAGATCCAACAAAATAAGAACAAGAACTTGAAATTGCTCTTGGAAACTGCAAGTCTTAAAAGTACAATCCTCAGGCTCTGTTCATCTCCTGAGATTAATTTCCATAAAGGTTAAATCAATACCATCAAGGACAAAAAATGAAAGCCAGACAAAGAATGCTATCACCATTTCTGTTCCTTAGATTTGCTATGGATCATCTATTTATTGTTTCAAGCAGTGAAGGAAAAGTAAGATTGTGAATGCTATAGGAATTTCTATTTGTCCATTCTGCTTCCTCAATTCAAAAGGATGTCATTCCCCATGGGCCCTGAGATATTGCTGCAATTAACTTTATTAATAACATCTAATAATGCACAAAGATTACCTGATAAGATAAATAGATACATATACAGGAACATAATTTGAGAATGAAAGATCACAACTGCCCATTTTGGTTTTACACACAATGTGAGAACTTGGGATCTGATTCCACTACTCTGTTGCCATACAGGTCTTTAAGAAAATGTTGGGAATTGGGCATTTACTTATAAGGATTTCCTGGTGATCCCAGAGAAATAAACTTCTCTGTGGTCAAAATTCTTGGATTTCCCAGTCACAGAGTGGTTGGGGTTGAAAAGGACGTCTGGAGGCACATTGCTGACAGTCACTCCATCCTCTGGATTCTTTTTAAAAACTGCTTGGATATGATGAAAAATGTTTGTATTTACATTTAATAGATAAGAAGATTATAAAAAGCACTAACAATTTCAGCACAGGGAATTTTCAGGGAAATTAATGACTAGCTGAGGTTAATGGCCCTCAGCTTCATGTTGGCCCATCAACTCTCCCAGTCAGTCATTAATTCCCACAAGGAAATACCTTGTGCCTTGATTGTTATTGTTTTAATACATTAAATTCAGGTTAAAGGCTTGACTTAATGTTTAGCCACTATAAAGTAAAACACAAGGAAATGTTCCCACTGGACATATTTACTGTCAAATGAATTTTTGTTTACCTTATTTTCTATAGGTATTTAAATAGAGAAATTGAATACTCATTTATCAATTTGCTTTGGTGTTACTACTCAAAACAGTGCACAAAAAATCCTCCATTCATCTTTGGCATTTATTTAATATTTCACTAATCAGTTTATCTGAGTTCAAGTATCACTGAATGTGCAAAATATAGACATAGCTACGTTTAAGGATAAGATGAAGAAATTAAAAATTCATCAGAAATAGTTATGTTGTAGCTAATTAGTATCACACTAGTGAAAAAAACTTGCAGAAAAAAAAAAGACACTATAACAGTTTACAATCTCCAGCAGAAAGTGAAAAATCAATTACTATTTTGGCTCCAAACCAAATGAAAGGTGGAAATCTGCTGGTGCCAGTTGTCCTTGTGAAATTTCTGCCATCATGACCTTCCCCACTGGTAAAAATACTGTGGACAGGATGATGACAGTTGCCCTTGTGAAATTTCTGCCACTGTGACGTTGACCACAGGGAAAACTGCTGTGGACAGGATTTTTTCTGTCATGTTCTGATAAACCTGAGTTGGATTCAAATTTTTGAAAAACGGTCATACCAAAAAAGTCCCACCACCTGGATTTAATGTGAATTCTGGTTTGAAAGCATGGTTTCCAGCAATGCTAAAAGTGTCCTGTTCTTTTCTCTTGAGTCATTTTATATGTTACTTGATTACTCATCAGATGTGCTTGGCCATATTTTTAAACACAGACAGTTCATTTCCTTCAACATGTAAAGAGAATAGATGAAAAAAACCTATTTTCTTCAGTATTGCACTCTAACTGTTGATGCTTCTTCTCCATTCACTGGTGTACTCTTTCCACTGTAAAAACTAGTTGCACACGGGCTGAAAAGACTGTTCCTGCAACTTACTTTTACATTTCAAAGCCAAATCTAGTTTCTGGTGCCACTCCATTAAAGCCAACAGAGTTACAATGGAGATAAAGCTGACTTACTGTCATTTGACTTTGTCCTAGGGTGAGATTTGATTTGATGTGCACATAAAAGCACATCAAAATCACTACTAGATTTTCTGCATTAAGTTTTCAGGAGTCTGGCAAGTGTCATGCAGTCACTGTCATGCATTGCTGAAGACAGTATATACTTAAAAGTCCTTGGGAGGTGAGATGATGCTAAGTCAGGCCAAAATATGAGACAAAAGCTGCTTATAAAGGGATTCAGGTAACTTAGTCTATATTTTAACTGATACTCACTGGATGAGTGGCAGTGTATAAGTCACCTGAACTATTTCTGCACATCAGTTTTGCCAGACTGAAAAATGAGAAAAATGCTCACAAAGTAAAGAGAGAGAAAGAAAAAAAATGTTATTGTCACTTTTAATTTGATACTCCACACTGGCAGACTTGCCAATGTGATGGTTGTAGTGTAATCCTGAGCTAAAATCAATTCTCCCTTCTCTGGAATCAGGAGCTGAGGTCATGCAAGTGTGGGAAGTACAGTGAGGAGACACCCACTCTGTTCATCCATAGTCAGTTTTGAGTTGGAGCAAGGAGGCTTCTTAGAACCCAAGGGATTCATGCTGGGCATCTCTTCATCCTGCTATATGCAATCTGGATTGCTCACCTTACATAACAGAGATCTGCCTGCAATGACAATGTTGTAGAATCTCCCAAATGACCCAGTCCAGCACTGTTAAAATGCACACAGAGTCCAGGCAGCTTATTCACATCCCACCACTGCAGAAGGGGAAGTGCAAAAAAAAAAAACCCAAAGCTACAGAGGAAGAAGAGAAAAAGTGCCAGGCATCCTGAATGAGGACGGCTTGCAACCTCAGTGAGACCCCTGCACAGGTCTGACTGCAGGCTTTGGCAGATTTCAGTGCATCCATCCATCTTCCAACTCTAACGTGGACAGCACCTCCATAACTAGGAAGAGCACTTGGAGTGCACGTGAGCCAAGGATTAGCTTCAGATATGATGCACAAATGTGAGGTACCCTAAAAAAATCTGCTTTCCAGACTGAATTAACTCACCATACAAGACAGAACTTCTCTAAATTTTCCATTCCTGAAACCAGCATTTCTTGCCTTTTCCTGACGAAACCTTTGGGATGTGTTGGGTGATCCATCCAGACATTTACATTGCTGGCATCAGCTTTACAAAGCTGCCAACTCTGCTTTGAATGTGCCACCTTCCCCTTTCTCAGCTGCCTGTTCTTCCCCCACCTTCAGTATCATCCATATCACCGGTGCCTTTGCTTGACTAAGGAACATGTTCATGGGAATATATCACACCATAGCATGGTACAGGGGACAGGTGGGACACGTTGTGAGCCACAGGCTGTCCTGCAGGACCCAGGTATGCACCCTTCAGGAGACAAACATTCCTGGCTGTGTGTCTGTCGCACCCTTGCTCCACTCAGCAGACACACCACCTCCTGTATCACCTCTGGCAAGTGGCCTTCTCACAGGGCTCTGGTGTGACAGATGTGCAACAACATATGGAAGCAAAGATTTGAGAATAGAGGATATAGAAGAGGCACAGAGGAGAATGTTTCTAGTAAGAATGGGGAAGAAGATGACAAAAGGGGGACATGGGTCTCATTTGAAAAAATGCAGTTAATGCAGGCAGTCATCACAGCTTTCAGCACCTGAAATTTTTAGAATTGGTTTGCAGTGGGAAAAACTGGGACTGGACTGAGAACTAAACCATAATTTCCAGCCTATTTGGTGATGGAAGCAGCCCTCCAGACATTAGTTGAACAGGAGTCAAGCAGAGGGAATAATGCCCAGTTCTTCAGAGAGCCTGAAGCAAGGGTTCTGTGTGGTTATATGCTGATTCCATCTCTCAGTGGGGTGTTCAGTCTGAAATGTCAACATCAATGATTTAATTGCACAGCAAACAAATATCATTCAGCTCTGTATAAATGTAAAAAAGCTGAATGTAATGTAAGTATTTCAGCTACCATGGTAGTTAGATCTAGTGCCATCCAATTGCTATGACTGCTACAGATCTTTACCTCAAAACTGTCTGAATCAAGGTATTGCTTAGTTTGTATAAAAAAAAATGCCTCAGTTTTCCTATAGATACCACAAAAGTAAACATTTCATAGTTGCTAAAATTGTTTGTTACCCCCTCAGCTAGCTGCAGAAGTATCTGCATTTAATGTTTTCAACAATTGGTCATTATTTATTAAAATATTATATAAGAAATTTTAATAATTTATCCTATAATATCTTATAGTAATTTCTACAATATATTGAAATTTTCTTCAGTACAAATAATGGTGTCAAACGAGAAACTGAAAAACAGGAGGACTCTGAGATAGGTTACATTGAATCTAATAAAAGCTAATAACAATAATAAACAAACAGCACAGCTACTCTCTGAAGGCATTGGATTGCATAGCGAACAATGAAAAAAGCCATATATGAGAGCCTGTTTCATAATTCTCCAGTTTTTCTTAATATCAGCCATGGCCAATGTGTTCCCCAGGTTTTTCAAACGATCCTACTGTGTCTAATTAAAAGATAGTCCTGCCTGATCCAAAATTATTTCTGGGAAAATTAATTTTAATAGTATTTCTTAGGTGCCACAGGACACCATGGCCATCTGATCCCTGCTCATGGCAGGGAGGTTGAAACTGGATGATCTTTAAGGTCTCTTCCAACACAAAACATTCTATGATTCTTTCTTCCCACTTAGAGAGAGCAACCCATGTGCCAGAGGAGCGAAACAATTCCAGGGCTACAGCTGCACCGAAGAGCCACCTGCCAGCAGCACATCCCTGATACCTCCTGGGGGTCCCTTTCAGCTCAGGGAGGTCTGTGCCCTTTAGGAGATGCCTATTGCAAGCACAGCTCTGGCACAGTGAGATGCTGCACCTTACTGCCTGTTTTGAAGCCAGGCTGCTGTGATTTCTCCAAGTCTCATCCTCAGTATCTCACCTGGGACTACAATCCTGAATCCCACTTATCCCAAAGCTGTGATGGGAGCTGCCAGGCTGCAGGTGGGACTGGCTCACCTTTATTTTACCTCAGAGTAAATTTTACCTCACTGACACACAAGTCATTCTTGAAAAAAATTTCATTAATACAATTTAAGAACAACAACTACCACAACCCACTCACCTCCTACCCCCTTCAGAAGCACACCATCAGACACTTTTTGTGTACTTCCTCTGTTTTGATCCCATTATAACTTTTTCCAAAAGAACAAGAGTTGGTAACACTGCTGGCCAAGTCATTTTTTCCTCTTGTCACCTAGTACTGTTTTCTTAGCAGATATACAGGATTATAGGTGCATTTTTTTGTTTGTTTGTTTGTTCCAAATGAAACTTTGCTAAACATAGCCTGAAATTGCAAATAATTTGCTGGGAAGCTATAGTAAGCAGTTCAAAAGAGCATTCTGGCAGGAAAATTATTTTTAGCCAATTACATTCTCTGTCTCTCTTATCACTGCCACCACTCTAAGCGAGCTGTTTGTTAACATTTTAGAAGTAGCTCACAGAGGCCTTGATGTGGTTTAATGTGCTCTTTGCCTTCTAAGGACTCTATGTGTAAGTTTGTTTGCATACATCTCCCGTTGGGCTGGGTAATACAATACTGAGGTGCTGCACAGCACACCCAGTAGCCTAATATATATTTTTATATAGTTTGCAATTATGCTTTTTAGCCTGTGTCCTGCAGCCCATTACCATGTGTGTCCACCTTTCTTCAATATTAAGAATCAACCAATGTCTAGGCAAGGACTTTCTGAGGATGTCAATATAGCATGGTTGAAATCCACTGTGACAGATTATCTTGAACAAGAGAGTTTGTCTTCTAGGCTTCATTAAATGAAGAAAAAAATTATAATGTATGCTCTTTCTATGTGTCCAATGATGTCTTTTTTTATCTGACTGATTTATTTGGCCTCCTGAGCTGCTTCTCTGTACCAGAGTTTTGCCTGTAACTTCCTCACTCTGTTCTCACTTTGGCAAAATCCAAGTGTGATAGGGAAGCTTAGCCCACAGAGGCTGTGGATGGTGATTTCACCTCCCTGGCGAAATTCAGTTCCATCCACAATCTCTTTTCATACATTCATATTTACACAAAGGCAGCCTTCATGCTCCCAACTCCATTTGATCTTCCACGTTGTTCCTCCACACAGCTTAGCTCTTTTTTATTCAAATCCTCCCCAGATCCACTTCCATTGTGCATTGTGGATGCAGTCCCTTGGCATAATGAACTCTCTCACAGCTGTACCAACCATTGTTGAATTGTCAGTTCTATTTAAAATGTCAGGATTAACTGTTACCCAGCTGGTCATTTGAGCAGGAAGA
Source organism: Neodrepanis coruscans (assembly GCA_013400695.1). Taxonomy (NCBI): domain Eukaryota; kingdom Metazoa; phylum Chordata; class Aves; order Passeriformes; family Philepittidae; genus Neodrepanis; species Neodrepanis coruscans. The sequence goes on along the minus strand of VYZS01000815.1, from coordinate 555 downwards.
GCTACCTTATGGGCTCATTTGCTGCTGCCTGGTGCATGGGAGACATTAGGTTTCTGTAGGGAAGCACCATAGCTTGGTAGGTTGAGAATGAAAAACTCTGGTCTCTTTCTTTCCTGATTAAATGCCACCTCTGCCCTACAGATATCTAAATGAGAAAATAAAAAATTGAGTCTAATAATTGTATTCCATCAATAAGCCAAGTCCATGTTTTTTTA
>VYZS01000812.1:0-10165 GCA_013400695.1 Neodrepanis coruscans | reverse complement strand
AAGCATTTTTATTTTAAGTAAGGTACAATAAGCACTGTGGCTGAGAATTATGGAGTGATATTGCATATATAGAGGACAGCAGCATTTCACATCCCTCTTGACCCAGAGGATGGTTGGGCACTGCAAAAGGCTCCCCAGTACCAAGCCTAGAAGAGTTCAAGAAGCATTTGGACAATGCTCTCAAACACATGCTGTGATTCTTGAGGCTGCCCTGTGTGGAAGATAGATTTTGATGATCGTTGTGGGTCTCCTCAGGATATTCTGTGGTTCCATGTTTCCATGACTTTACAGGCAGTTGGAAAACAAGATTGAAATTGCATTTAAAAAGAGCTGTTGTATTCTAAATCTTAACTCACTGAAAACATCTTCCTGGAGTTCTTGGTGACACAGTGATGTCATACACAGAAACCTTAGCATTTTGTCTATAAAAATGGTCTTGCAGACTGGTGTGTCGGGCTATTCTTAGATTTTTAATAGACAGTGATGGTATGTATGACCTGAGGGCAGGATTCAGTCCTCCACTCATACATCAACAGCGGAGTTTGAAGTCCCCAACCAGCTGCTCAATCTCTGCAAAATCATGGGAATTAAGAGAGATAACTGTGTTAAGTGTTGGTTTTGGCTGGGTTTTAAGGATTGTTTTTTGCAGGTCTCTGGTAACTTCCATTCACTGAGTGGGAAGCTTATGTATTGTACTCTTTTAGGTTATTATCTCAGAGACCTGTATTGCCCTGTGCTGTTCAGAACTCTAGTCTTTCCTTTTGACATGTGAAAACTAAGGAAATTTCTAATTTCTAATTTTTTTTTTATTTTGTATTTTCTTAGTTTTGAAAGACAATACTGGAAAATAATTTCTCTTATAGCTAGTGAGACAAGACATCAATTGAAGAGTTCACAAATCTCCTGAAGAGAATTCATTACATTTGCAAGTAAGGCAAAGAATGAAGATGATTGTTTGAGTCTTGGATCTGTGCAACATTTTTAGTGCTCACTGAAACTACTCTTAGCTGACTTTCAAAAATGGTATATTCTCAGGACTATTTGCACCTTGTCCTAATGATTTGGGATAGAAATATTTTAGCACTTATTTTAAGTGCTTTCTTCATCATACGTGAAGTGGTGATAACACTTCTTTTCGAAAAAAAATCCACTGTATATAAAGAAAGTTGTAAAATTAAAAGGACATATTCTGCTCTTCTTTCTCTTTTGAGAAATCTGCAGAGACTGGTCTTAGATATGTTGTCCTATTACTTAGCATAACATCAGTATTTTGCAATCTGTTTCTACAAATTTATAGAAAGACATAAAAAAGAAAACATTTTTTAAAAACTTTGTCAGTTCTAATGTACACAGAAACATTTAAAAATCCAATCCAATTAACTAATTCAGAGATTGCTTCTCTGATATCCGGAGTTGTTTTCTGGATATTCAAATCAATCAAAAAACATTCTCAGTGCTGTGTTCCAGTAAATTTATTTTTGTTCTATCCTAATCTCAACTAGAGTTTAAGAAATTTTTGAAGCTATATTAAAGTTATTTACAGTAAGATGTAAAATAAGAGATGGATCTGCTACATTGGACATGTTTTTACGTTGTTAAAGGTGTCAATACAAATAAAATTAATCAGCACAAAAAAACATTGAACACTTTATAGGTAACCTGTATGAGCAAGAGATCTACCACAAAAACTTCATTCTTCAGGTGTGTGGGCAAATTCTAGTTTTCATTATGTTTGGGAGAAGCTTTAGGTCTTAGGAAGACTGTTCATCTTCCAGAACAATATAAAAAATGTTTAGGGACATACTATAAACACCTTATATATATCCCAGGTTATCTAGACGATGATTGTCACAAGAGCACTGGCACAATTTTCCTCTTAGTAACTTCAGAGGTAGCACAGTTAGAGCAAGGGAGTTAGAAAAATTTTTTTTTCCCTTTCTTTTTCAATAGGACAAAAGCTACCAATATTTGAATAGTGTCTGGAAATCCAGAGGCATCCAAGCACTTCAGGGATGCAGCCATCTGATTACAGTAAAACAAATTTCTCAGCAAGGAGATTGCATTGAACTGAAGCCACATCTCACTTTCAGAAGGTGCTAGTGCATAATTTGGCATAGCATGGGAGCACAGCAATCCATTTGCACTACAGCAAAGACAAAAACGCAGCAACAGGGTCTCTTGAAAGAATCCACCATAGTATTAGATTCAGGGAGAAGAAGAGGAAAAGTCAACATGCCTGGTCATTATTTTTCTGGACACCATTTCACGATTCTCTAGACATGTGTACGATGCATCTGAGATATAAAAAGGAATNTGATCTCAGTGGTCTTTTCCAACCATGTTGACTCTGTGATTCTGCAATTAATAGATAGATTAGTTTTATCCATGTCTTGATAAAACCCCTGAAACTCTGGAGTATTTTATTCCAAACTTTTGAAAACCAGCGGTCTGGAGGAATTGAGAAAATGGTGTCATGTCTTCTGCAGTTATTTCCAAGATTCAGCTTTGTCTTTCTGGACAGCTTAAAAGAGGATTTGCTATTCAGCTGGCAGATCCTGGTGGTAGGTTTTGTGTAGATGTCCGCTTTTAAGAAGTTGATAATTATCCCTTAAGTCAGCCCATCACAATATACAAAGCTAGAGTAGAAGCATGTCAGCAATCTATTACAGAAACATTTCCATTAATAATTTCTTAAAAGATTTTTGTCTCATGGGAGTTATACCTAAATAAATGCTAAAAATGGTAGTGCCCTCACTATAGCATCTTAAGTGAATATGTACCTCAAAATCCACCACATTATTCTAGAGAAGATTGACACCAATGGAAATGGGTAAATTTTTGACCTGACCAGTGAATGGAGAAGTTGGGTTTTTTTCTGTTTACTTTCTCACCTTTTTAAAGACAGGCTAGAGCCATCAGGAAACTTCATGAAAACAGCACACCAAGCATATACTTCCCCTCTTCAACACTGTAACACTACTCTGTAACACAACTCTAACACTACTCCTGAGAAGTCATAGATGCTGATCTAAATTAGTGTTAGAAACAGTTAATTTGGTTCTGGGCTGTGGTCCTCGGTGCCATTTTACATCTTGTCTCTTTCCTCTGTCATGTCATAAATAGTGCCTGTTCTCAGGAAAAGGAGAACCTGTATGTGACATGAGCAGTGATTTCAAGCTTTTGTAGAAAGTAAATGCAGGAAGTTACTAAAGGTTTGTAAACAATATATGAACTTGTTAAGTCTAATTTGAGAATAGTTGCTATATCAGGCATAGGAATCTCTTCCTCCATCATGCTTTTTGTACAAATGAAAATTGCAGTATTAATTTTTTTCAATGAAGAGTAAAAGGAACAGTATCCCTGCATATAATGCGTTTAAATACCAATTGTCTGCCACTTTTCAGCAACCTAGCATTGTTAAATCGCCTTTTAATCACTCTGCTTGAGATTTGATATGTAGCAGTAAAATGTTTATACTGCAAATTGTACAGTAAACCTTCAGTTTAGGAGCAAATTAATAGTCTGGAACCATGAAAATCTGACTATATCTGAATATTGATGATCTCACTTTCTGAGTCTCTCTGGGATTGGGGGTGTGAGGTGTTGATCATTGCCTCTTACTGATAAGCAAAATATTTCCAGAGCGTGAAGAATTCTGTGGTGTGTCAGAAGGATAAACCATAATCTGCATCAACACACTAACTTCTCCTCTACCATTTGCATTGAAAATCAGGTAGAAGTTATGCTAAGCTCTCTATTATAGCCTCATGTATGTGAAAGGTCTTCCCCTTCATTTGAATAAGACCTCTTATGCATGTGAAAAAAACCACATTTAAAAGGAAGGTTCCTTTAATTAGGGTGGCATTTAGAATCCTTAAATGTTCACTTTTTTGTGATGCTAAACTGTAGAGTATTTTCAAATATGTTTAGTAGTCATTTTCATTAGCCACTTTTATTTTTATTTATTTTTAAAAGGAAATTATATGCTTTACAATATGAAGTGAAGGAGTAGCTTAATATGACTAGCTAGATTAAGGGAAATTTAAATCAGGGTGTTTGATGAAATGTAGGAAAATGTTTAAATATAGGATTAGACTTACAATATAGAAAGCAGTCAAGGAGATCAAAAGAACTCTGTTCAGAAAGTCCTATTTAAAAGAGAGGAAAAAAAAATCTATTGAGTGAATTCTTATAGCTAAATTATTAAAGTGTTTTTAATATATTACATTCAGTCTGACTTAAAAATAAACAGTGCATGAAGTAGAGATTGTATTAATTTTTCTTATAAAGACCAAGTGACTGGGCCTATATGAAGCTGTCATAAAACATATATGAGACCATGGAATTTAACTTAAAAGGAGTTCCCTGAAGAATAATTTTAAATCTGCCACGCAGCTTTATGGAGACAGAAGCTAACTAATTGGCATCTGTATGAATATGAATTTCTTTAAATCCATATTTGATTTTCTATCCCTTAAAAAAATCAAATGTAACCTAATAACTACATCTTAAGCAAACCTTTGGAAGAACATGCTTAATCCTCTGGGAGTCAATAAAAATGCCTCTAACTTTGGTATTGTACAACTAACCAAGATCATAGAAGACACTTCCACAGCTGTCAGTGTCTTCTGTATCTCAGCAATCTAGGTTTGTTTTGTCTTGTTTTGTTTTTAATTAATGTTAGACTGGGTTCTTGAGTCATGGTTCATGCTCACAGTTGACAGGATCCTGCATGCTTCTTTTATCCTCCATTGGAAAACTTCACAAGAAATGCACAGTGAATAATGTGGATTGCAATGTACTTTTCACATTATTATAAAGTTTTTTATGATCTTGATAATCTGAGACTTTAGCAGGTTTTCATTATATAGAATAAACAAATAGTTGACACATAAATGTTGTGCAGAGTACATCACCTGTAAAATGCACGTCTCATCCTACTGATCTATTTCTTGTTTAGTGCTTTAAAAAGTGAAAATAAAAAAAGAATTGTTAATATAGTGTACAACCTCTCAATGCTTACATGAACCACAGAATTCTTTCTGAATTGATTCCCTAGTCCTATATCTACTCAAATAAATACCATTACAGAATTTATAAGTTTCAATCAAAATGCACACAAATTTGTATTTCAGAGTCCTATTTTAATTTGACATGATTATTCACTAGTCAATGTGGACTTCTTACTTTTCCTAGTTTCCTCTGTCTCCAGGAGTATTTGCTACAATTACAAAAGAAAAAGAGGTAATTTCATTACAGTCCCTCTTCCCATTAGTCCTTCCCAAAGACATTTAAAGCCATTCTTTCCAGATACCTCTATGGCAAAACATAGTAAAACTGCCGGTAAGTTGAATATTGGTGTGTAGAATGGATTCTTTTCCAGTTGCATTTTGGAAGTAACTCTGCTAACAGACCAAACTGATGATAATTCATTAATTAATCAATAGTAAAGGTGACACCTTTATCCGTTAGTCCAAGAACTTCAAAGTATACAAGAGGGAATAATTCCCCAAATACACGCATATTTTGATAATATTCTTGATGTAAATGGTTGGTTCCAGTTTTCCATTTTTATCTAATGAATTTCAAGTAGGCTTAATTTGCTGTTGTTTTTTGGTTTGTTTTTTTTTTTTTGGTTGTTGTTGTTTTTTGGTTTTTTTTCTTGCAATATCATCACAAAGGCAAGGTTAGTTAATTAGTTTAAGTTGACATTGGCAGTGCTCAAGGGCAGTATTCAGAATCTGGGATATCCTGCAATGAGAGCCAGAGACGCTTATGCCAGAGAAACTTCCACTTGTTCCTACAGCAGCTTTAGTTCCACATATAGGAGTGAATGCTGAGAATACCTGTATATGGATCTACCAGTACTGTGCTATCCTACCGTCGTGGGGTGAAAATGAAAGTGAAAATAAAACGTGCCTTTTTTCCTACCGTGTGGGGTCCGGCGGGCGGGAGGCCTGTCCGGGGCTGGTGGTGCGGGGCTGCAGGCGGTGCCTGCACCGGTTCGGTGGTCCCCTTCCCCCGCTGTGCTGCGCGGGGCGGCGTGGCTGCCCTTGGGGCTCGGCACTGCCCGGCGCTGCTCGGCCCAGCGGCGCCAGCCCCAGCGNTTTTATTTTTCGCTTGTGGTTTTTTTTTCCTTTCGCCTGGGAGTAAATGGTCTGGCTATTATCTGCGGCTATTGCCCGGTTTCCAAGACCACATCTCTTTCATCAGCACTAAATCCCTCCCTGGGCTATCGGGAAGGGGAGGGAGAGGGGCGCACGTGGTTTCTAATTTTCTTGAGTGTTTCTCCTTCAGTCAAAGCCAGGCGGAAGCTCACGCTGCTAGGGGGGTCCTCAGACCGGCCACGTGCTTCCTCTAATTACCCCGGCGTCTCTCTGGGGGGCCCAGAGAGAGACCAGCACTATTTCCAGAGCGTCCTCATCCCAAAACGGGCCCTGGGAAACTTAATTTGTTTGTTTGTTGCACCTTATTTTCACGGGTTTTGTGTGTGTGCGAAAATAAACTGTGATATTTGTGTGTTCTCTTCATTTTGGGGGTGTCTGTGGCTTGTCTCGGAATCTCTTGTCCAAAATGGCTAAATTTGTGGTAAAACCACTACACCTACTTGTTGTTGTTGAGTCCTGGGCCCCTCACTTCAAGAAGGACATTGAGGTTCTGGAGCAAGTGCAGAGACGGACAATGAAGCTGGTAAATGGTTTGGACCACAAGTCCTATGAGGAGCAGCTGAGGAAGCTGCAGTTTAGCCTGGAGAACAGGAGGCTCAGAGGAGACCTTACAACTCTTTGTAATTCCCTGAAAGAAGGTTGTAGCTAGATGGGGGTTGGCCTCTTCTCCCAGACAACTAGTGATTGGATGAGAGGACATAGTCTCAAGCTGCATCAAGGAATGTTTAAATTGGACATTAGGAAGAATTTCTTCACAGAAAGAGTGATTAAACATTGGAATGGACTGCCCAGGGAGGCGGTGGAGTCACCATCCCTGGAAGTGTTTAAGGAAAGACTGGATGTGTCGTTTAGTGCCATGGTGTATTTGACATGGTGGTATTTGACCATTGCTTTGACTCAATGATCTCAGAGATCTTTGCTGACCTAGTTGATTCAATGATTCAGTGATTCAGTAATTTTTGTGTACTTTGGTACTGCTTTGAGCACAGCTTGGCTTGGCACTGCAGATAAAATCTAACAGTTGGCAGTTGCTACTCTGCAGCAGAATGGGAGACAAACTGCCCACAAGGTAAACAGAAGAGGCAGTAAAAGAATGTGCAAAGGAGGTAAAAAAATCTTGGATTCCCAGAATATTCAGGAGCTCCAGAGTGGAAGAAATTAAGATGAAGAAAGATCTGGTAACAGCTCCTTAAAATCATAGTTTGAAATAATTGAAGACACCATAAATCAAAACAGCGATGGGGGAAAAATGCCAGCAGTGAAGACTGTGCACCTAACAAGTCTAACAAGAGCAAGTGAGCACACAAACCTCCGAAGAAGCTACCAGGTTCTTGGTTTGCAGTAGGTAAACATGATCCACCTCTGTCCTACTAGCTCTCTCTTTCTGGTGTAAACCCAAAGGCTGGCTTGCTCTTTTTTTCTACTTCTGATGCTTTGTTATTAACTTTATCGCTTTCTGTTGCACATCTACAGAACTTTTGCTTTATGCTTTCTGTCCTGGCAGTTGGGTACAGTCTCATGACTCAGGTTTTTATTCATTCTCTCCTGCAATAAGACAAAGTGTGAAAATTAACATTGGTATTGAATAAATTTGACATTTAACAACAGTCAGACAGATCTGAGCTGAGTGGAACCTACTATCATTCTATTAACTTCAGAAAGTCTTGTCAGTGATTTCCTAACTTTCCATATTGACAAACATGCTTGAAAAATATGTTTAATAAATCCTTTCTTTTAATTTTGAGAGAGGTGTTGATATAATGATGTGCAGTAAAGTAAATAATACTTTTGTGAAAGTAAAAAAGGTAGAAATTTGTAGAATTAGAAATTGGAAAGAATCTGCTAGGTACACAGAGATCAGGCCTAGGACTGAATGTTTTCATACTGGCATTAATGACTTAACACAAAAGAGAAAATGGAATTATATTAAAAAGCACTATGAAAATGCATTCAAAAAAATCAGATATTCTCAAAAGACAGACACAGCAGAAATGGGATAACAACTGAAATTTGAACTATTGATTTATTTTTTTTCTGTACAAATATGATCATTTGATATATCAGACCAGCTATTTCTGGACACAATATATGATTCAAATTATCCATTTTGAAGATGAATTACACCAATATAATTCAGAGCACTGCTACAGTAATCAGGAGAATGGAAAGGAAAACTGATGGAAAGTTAAAGACATGGGGCTTCTTGGCTTGACAAAACAAGGGGTAAGAGGATGTAAAATGGACTGCTGCTATCCAGAGCTGCATCTGAAGAAGGATAGAAGAGCAAAAGATAGATTGCAAAAAAGATCATAAAATGGTGAATTACATAAGCTTAAACACAGTTTTGGTTGAAGAACTGCACGGCCATGAAAGATAAGCAAATTAGAGGAGGTATTTCAATTACCATAGAGGAACCAGTGGAGGAGAAGTGAGCTTGGTGACCTGAAAGTCCTTTCCTCCCTTGTTCTTTTGCTAAGGGGCATTATTTTTCAGTGAAAGCAAGCATCTGCTGCAGCACTATCCTAGATTAATTTGCATATTGTTAATTAATTTACTTAGGCATTCTGGCCCTTATCACACAACAGTGGGATTTTGTGAGTTTATGTACATAAACTTAATGGCAGAGGCCACAAGCAAATAGTTATTGTCAGTGTATGAGATCTGTGTACTACGAGAGCTCTTTTGTACACAATAAAAAGGCATGTGCATCTGAATCAAATGATAGATGACTTCCATGTGGAACCTCACAGTCTGCAAGGTAACTTTGTCTATTTCCATCTCACAGCATGTTAACATTGCTGACATGGCAAATTACTCCTGACTAGAAAGGATGCATTAAATTCATACCTGTTGCACATTATAAAAGAAGTTTTCCTTGTAAATACATCCTGAAGTTATTAGGAATTTAACTGTAGGCTGTCCAAGTGAAAGGAACTAGCTCCCAGGAAAGACTTCTGATCACAAGCAAACGGATTCCATTAAGGAAATCACGCTGGTATATTTGGCATGTTACAACCTGACTTCCTAAACTTTGCCTTCCCTTTACAAATAAGTCCTAAGTATGAAAGTTCAGCTCTGATGTTCAACAAGTAAAGCTTAAAAATTTATGGCCTAATTCACTTTTCTATCAGATCAGTATGAGACAGGGGTCACAAAATGATATAGCCCTTGTAATTCAAACAGCAGATATGGTACGCAGCTAATGAGCTTTCAGAAAAATTGGACAAAATCTTACATTGAATCTTAAAACTATGAAGATTATTCATAGAAGTTGGTCAAAACCTTTTACATTGTCCCATTGTAAAAGTCACAGGGTCATTCTACAAAGTTAGTGGTTGACAGATGTAAAATGAATGAAAGATTGAATTTAGCACAGCTCTTAGAAAGTTCAGGAGCTTTATTTTGAACAATACTTCTGAAGTGTAATAATAAAATGTGGAAAACTCTCTTCTTTATCTGCCACACTTTGCCCAGCAGGGTGGAGCATGCAGGCAAGAAAGAAATTCTTCAAAGAAAACATTGGCTCTCAAGAGATGTATATGTTAGCTGAGTTCATATTCAAAACCTGAACTCTACCTGCCTATAAAGCAAACAAAAACATGTTAATTTTAAACAAAACTACACTTACCCATATCTTCCCAAGTGTAAATATGTGTTAAAACATCTCCAAAAATAGAGTTCAAAGACAAATGTCTTTCCTATGGGGATCAATGAGAGACAATATCTTTTCATCTCAGTAAAACCTCAATTCAAAAGGAAGGCTGCAGCCTTTGGGGAAATACCTAAAAACAATGTTAAGATGTCTCAAAAACTGTTTTTCACAGCTTTGAAACAAGCTCACCTGAGTTTAAATTTCTGAGGTGTGACAGATCTTGTTAAGTAATTTAAGAAACAAAAGCAAAAGTAACAATACAAACCCAGTAAAACCCTCAGATGTCCATTTCGTTTCTATGCCTAAAAGCAGGTATATGCCTTCAGTATTCTTTCAATCCAAAAAA
>VYZS01000811.1:0-10801 GCA_013400695.1 Neodrepanis coruscans | reverse complement strand
GCTGTTCCTGTTGAAGAGGAGTAGGGGAACCTTTAGGGCAGGAAGGCAGAAAAATACTCAGTCTCTTGTAAAAACAAAATTGTGACATTAATTCATGAGACTTATGCAGAATGGAGTCAGTGCAGTTTTGATAAAAATACTGTTCAAATGTTTTGGTAGGTTCTAATCCTGGATAACTTGCAGAAACCAAGGAGCGAGAACAGTAGTGAATCACTTGCTTTACAAATATGGACAAAATTCTTTGCTATGGGTTTTAGGCTGTATTTCTACCACTACCCCTCCTGTTTTCCTTAGAGAGACTTCCCTCTTGAACTGCTGATAAAGCAGCATGTTGCACTTAACTGAGAAGTAAGGGAGATTTAGAAAAAGAGGTCTGGCTCATCAGGCTGAATCATGAGTCCCATCTGTTAAAAAATGGCCAGTACCTTATGCTTTGAAGAAGGGGCTTTGTTTAAGAAATAAACAAGCCACTGTTACTTTACTGCACCTTACCTGTTGAGCAAGAGATTGAGAAAGAGTTTTGGTCCTTTGCCTCATGAACAGTCTATGGGATAAGCTACACCCACTGTAAACCTGAACAGTTTACCTCACTATCTCTCCTGTGTAGCAGTATATCTGGTCTCTCCATGCTTGCTGGGTCTCTCCCAGCATGTTTCCTGATAGAAAATTAGCACACAAGACTTGCCCTCTTGGAAGTAATCCATTCTCAGCACTAAGCACTGCTTCAACAGTATGTGGTGTTAGAAGAGAAAAAGTATGTTGTGTGTGCTGCTGGGACCTTCTACATGACCTACAACTGCAAGAACCAGAAGCTTTACCAGAAGTTTATGTCTAGAAGTCCTCTTAACAAGAGAAGCTGTCTTAAAGATAGTGGCTGTGTCAGAACTCTTAGGCTATACTTCCTGGAATAATATTTATATTAAAGAGTAAGCGTGGGGTAGAAAATGTTGAGGCTAGTTTGCAGTTGCTCTGTTGAAATCTGAAAAGTATATTAAAAAAGTGTTGGGGTTTATTTTCTATACTGAAGACTTCTTGCCTAGCTTTCCTTTCAACAAAATGTGGAAATCGGTATGAGTTTAGACCAATTGTGTGTTGCCTTCTTAAGGAAGCGGAGAAGCAGGCTAATCCAGAACACTTGATGTATGTTTTGAACTATCTCCCCTTCTGTTACACTCTTAATTTGACTAGAGTGGCTCTTGATGCAGTGTTTGTTGGTCTCATTTCTTTCAAACATACTAAAAATTGTCACCCTTTCAAGCAGGGGTTTTTCTTTCACAGGGTGGTTTGTGGTGGTGATGGTGGGAAGTATGTTATAAATAAATTGTCACACTTAATACTTTGCTTTGTTTAAAGTGACTTATCTGATTCCGAGTGATGCAACTTTAAAGACTTTTAAAAACAAAGAAACTAAAAAGCACACATGAATCGCCAGTCTTCAGAGTGAGCAGTGAAATCTGTGAGGTGTCCCAACACAAACAACTGACGATGACCCTGCCTGCCTCCTTGCCTGCAAGTACCCCATCTGACTACCCAGGGCTGGGCATGATGAAAAGTGCAAAGTCTCCTTAATCCTGTATATGACTTTCTTATCTGTCTTTCTCACTGTAACTATGAACTACAATAAGCTTACCTATTGGGGGTTTTGTCAAGACACTCAAAGTTCATGTCTCAAAGTCTTGTTGACAGCCTGTATGAACAGTGACTCTTCGTTTTGGCACTCGAGTGGAAGAAAAGAGGGAGTTTTAAATGAAAGTGTCTGTATATATAAAGAACTATTATGTTTTAAGACTCTTTTCCCTGCAGTAGAATGAATTTTATTTAATACTGCAGCTTGCTTCTTGGTACAGTGTAGCATATTGTGGAGTACCGTGAGTGCAGAACTAAAGACACCAGGAAAACAGCAGACTGTGATGTGTGAGACTTCAGTGCAGAAAAGTACAGCAGATGTATTGAAACAATGCACAGTGTGCCATACAGAGAGTAATAAACCTCTATCAAATGACCCGTGTAACAGTAAACCACTTTGGTCGCTTTCCTGCTCCACAGCTACACTGCTGTAGCCTGCCTTTTCCTTTACTTCATTTATGAGACTCACTTTCTTTTATGGTATCTTGCTGAAACAGGATTTGTTCTTCTGTTAACGATTTAGCAATCATGGAAAAGGTGCTATTATGAGCTGCTGATCCCCAAGTCTTTTGGCAGTCTGAGGCTATCAAAGGAGTATTAGCTCCAGCAGAACAATGGCTATTAGCTGCCACATTACAATTTTCTGTCTCTTGACTGCAGGAGAACTGTGGTAGTGAAAGAGTACTTTGTTCATCTGTTTTATAAGATGATCTCCCAGAGTGACAATGGGCAGCTTAAGTATCAAGACCAAGGTGCCGGTGTGGGAAGATAGGTGAAAGCTTGGAGAGATTGTGGGCATGTTTATTGTGTGTAGAAGATGGAGGAAGTAGGTGGAAGGACCACTGAAAGAGCTTCATCAGCATAGCAAGAATCTGCCCTTATATTAAGGAACCTTAAGAGCTAAATCTCTGCGGGAAAAAGAAGAGTACTCTAGGAAAGGAGTACAGGACCATGCTTTAGCCAAAACGGAGCATGTAAGACAAGAGTAGTGTATTCATGCCTGGAGATTGATAAATAGCATACACCTCAAGGAAAATAATTTTGAGAGCTTTCAGAAGCACTAGTGCCAAAATTATGAGGCATGACTAGTTACCAGCAGAGCTCAGTGCTGTCATTTTGAACAGTTATGTTTCACTTAGGGGTGGAATCATTCAATACAAAGTTGAGAGCAGAAAGGCAAAGAGAAGAATGTGAGAAGCAGCAGCTAATGTTGTAAATTTAATTAAAAAAATAGATTCAAAAGCCAGGATTTATAACCAGTTTTTGACGGCATAATTTTGTAAAGAGCATATATATTAAATGTAGTTATTGACCTATCATTTTTAATGGACAATGTTCTGAAGTCAAGAAAGTGTTTTTAACTTTTTGCTGGTTACCAAAGTATACTTGTCAGTGTATTATTATAATTTGGGAATCTGAAGATCTGAGATAATCTTGGGATATTATTATCAAGTAAATTAATAGCTTAGTTCCATATTGCTGAAGTGTCAGCATATATTGCTACCTGTATCAAGTATTGCTAATTTGGACTGATATGTTTGTTACAAACTGGTTTTTGTTTAATTTTGGTGATAAAGGCCAATCCATAGATGGATTAAAAACAAACAAACCAGCAACAAAACAAACAACCCTGACGGCATGTAAATGTAGCAACTTTTTGCGTTTATAATTTCTAAATTTTCAGTTAGCTTTTGCTCTTTGTGGAAGTCATGCTTCCTGTTTAAATTACAAAGTTAAGGGATACCGAAATGGGGCAAGGAGTTGCTAGTCCTTCATCTGAATCTTACTGTGCTTAGGAATATCTTTTAAATACTTACATATTGTGTACAGGATTGGTTTTGCAGTATGTCATGGCATTTTAACAGCAAAATACTTAGTCAGATTAGCATGTGCAATTCTATTGTTTTGTTTCTGTTGTATTAAAAGCTCACACAATGGGAACCCACAGTGAGTGTTCATTAGAGCTTTCTTTCATAGAAGACTGTTAGCAAACTCTTGTGCTTCCCTGTAGGACAGTGCAGATTTGCACATTCTGTGATTCATGTGTCTATGGGTTGCAAAACTGGAAAGTCGCGCTTTAGGGGGAACGCGGCTCAACTTTTGTAGCTGAAGAATTTTTGTTATTGTTGTTAAGAAGCAGCATCTTTAAAGGTGGATGAGAAGATAGTAACTATTTAAAGGAATGCAGATATTGCCAGGCAAAAAATACTGTGCAATGCTGGATTCCCTCCTCTCTTTTTGCAGTCTCAGGAAGTTAAATTTATTGCTTCAGAGCTCTCTGCTTCTCTCAGAACAATTAGCTACATCATCTTGTTTCTTTGACTATGATGACAATCCTCGCTGTAAGTGATAACTTGGGTGTGTTTTCATAGTGGTCAGAAGAAGACCAGTATTCTTTTGGCTCAATTTAAACATTAAAAAATGCTGAATTGACACTGTTAGAATCAGAAGTTCTCTAGCCTTGGAATGTGCTCTGTAGAGGCAGTAAGTGTGTGCCTGATGTCAACCTACCCCATTCCAGCTATAAAGGGACCATCTCCAAGGAGAGAGAATAAAGGGAGTGTGCACCTTTCAGCATCACTTCAGGGATTGTCAGGAAAGAGAGCATTTTTTTACAGAGATGTACTTCCATTAGGATGTGGATGGACATCATACGGCCATTTCACAGTACTGATTTTGAAAATATATAAATTGGATGAGATTTGTGGACAATGAGTGTTATCTTACTCTACAGAAGAAACAGGGCATGAGTAAATGATGCACATTTAATGCAATATTGCTTTCATACCTGATTTTCTAATCTACACAGTTATATCTCCTTATAATAATGTGGGCTTATGTCTAAAAATTCCCTAGAAGTCTAATCTTTCACCTGTTGCCAAGAACAGCCCCCACTGAAGCTCGTAACAAAGATCTCATTAACTCCCACAGGAAAACGTTTTTACTGTCACGTGGTGATTGTAAAGTTTTAGCGAGTGCTGGAGTCATGGGTGTCTTTGCTATACTGTGGAGTATTCTCTGCTGGTATCAGGTGGCTTTATCTCAGATTGCAGGTGTAATGTTGGTAAACTGGTCCTATCACTTGTTCATCTGCATAGTGATGGGTTTGGTAGTGATGGGTATAAGCTTTCGTTGGGAGAAGAAGTGTTTTTAATTTGGTTTTTTTTAAAAGCTTTTTGTGGTTCTTCTAGTAACACTTTGTCTTTTCTGACAATTCTGCATTTCCTTGCTGTGCTGCTTGAATGCCCAAGGTGTTCCATCTGTAGAAATCACTTACGGAGTTACCTGCAGGACTGCTACTAATTGTATCAAATTGATTTCAAGTTGCAAGTGCTGTGGAAGTCCAGCAGCTTGGGAATACTCTAATAAAACCACTTGTGCAGAAAAAAATTTTTTTGTAGATAGCTGAAATAATGGACCTGCACAGAAGAGAATGTTGCTGCTTCATTCTTGTAAGCTTCCTGAGCATAAAAAGACTCTGTTCCTTTTGATCAGGTGTTTTCTTTTTTAGTAAGAGAGAAGGTATCTTGGACCTTCATAAAATCCAGACAGGCTTTTGTTCTCCCTAACAGTTTTAGCTACTAAGCAGAAGATGAGAAATGCAAATTTATCTTAGTGCATAAATCTCCTTTTTTTTGGCAACATGCATCTAAATCCATAAAGAGCAAAATCAGTTTGTTAGTGCTAGTGTTTTGCCTTTGCAGCACTATAAGACTCTTGACTTTTTAGATGTTCAGATAATTACTCTGATCTGTACTACCTGCCACTGTAACACAATGAAGATAGGTAAACTCACAGTTAAAGCCTGAGAGAAAGGTAGAAAGAATAGGCATAACAAAACTTCTGTGGAGATGCTAACATAATGCCAATTGAGAAATTACAGTGATATAATTCATTATAATGCAGATTTGTCATACAGATGTAATTTGTTAGTTTGATAGTCTGCAGTTAGTTTGATAGACTCGCCCTAGTGACTCACTTCTAGAATGCAAAATTGTCAAGTTCAGACACCTATGGGGAAAAAGGAATCCTTTGAGGAAGATGTGTATATAGAGAGACATAGATACCTGGCAAGGAGAGCAAAGAATGAAAGTAGGAAGAGGAGAGTAACGCAAGAGTCTGACCTGAGCAAGATTGCTAAAACTGACACCTCACTGTTTACAATTTTAGGCAAATTTGGATCCTCTCAGTTTAGCATCATATTGAAGATAAGTATTTGTTTAGGTCTTGGGAATCTCCTTTCTTAATCTCACTTTCACACTCCAGAAGAAAGTGAAAGGAATATACAGACAGGGAGGAGAGTTACTGCAGAAAGGCATGAAAAAGTAGCTGTTGCTTCAGCTAAGTGTGCTGTTGCACTGGGACTTGACCTGCCAATGTGAACTGGTAGTGCTGTGTCATGAGGAAATAACTGTGAGGCCCCAGTTTTTTAAGGCCTCAATTCTGCTGTAATTTCTGTATGGGATGAGCCCTTTATCTGTAGAGAACCATGTGGACTTCACAGGATCTGTTCTTGAATGTGAAGCTCTGCCCAGGCAGGCAGCTGCAGAATTGTGTCCTTAACACACTATCAGTTGTAGTTACAGGGCTGTTGATATTAAGTGTTTTTGGGTGCCTGTTACATAGCCAAAACCCTTGTTACTTCATTTTCCTAACTAAGGCATGAGCAGAAGCCCTTTGCTGTACAACATCTGTAAAAAAATTTTAAAATGTACTTCACATATGTCTAGTAAATTAAGGCATGTGATTTTGGTCTGTGGGTCTCAACAAACTTTGCTCGTGTACCTGCCTGAATGTTTTCTTAGATCTGCAGCTACGTCTCAGTGGGAAGGTATGGTGGGATTTGTTTTCCCAAGGGGGGCACTGTAGCAGCTCTCATCTGCCACACTACAGATGACTGCTTGCTACTGGCCAGGATCAGGGGTGGATGCATCCTCCGCACTTTTATGTGAAGTTGTCTGAAATATGGTGATTAACATGATTATTGGAATACTGTATTTTGTATAACTTAGAACATGTAAATACACTTTTAAAACTAATCTGTTCTATGAAGTAATAAATAAGTGCTTCCATTGTAATATCTGAATATTGTTAATGCTTCATGTAGCTTGGTTTGGGATTATTTTTTCCTAGAGAACTACAGAAATCAAAACAAAGATTGATGTTGTGGAATTCTAGTCTAGTTGTGATGCTTTCTATCAACAAAAAAAAAAGTTTTAATAATAATAATGAGCTACTTAAGCAGAGAAACTGAGATTTTGAGGGAATTGATTCTCTTCCAGTCTTTCTTTAACAGTAGTCACTGATTACATCCATAATTGTACTCTTCCCATCCCGTTAGCTGGACAGTTGATTTATTTGTGAGTAATATTTTTAAAGTGGCAATATTAAATTATTTGTAAAGCTTAGTGATTGAGGAAAACTAAAGCTGGGTGGGTTTTATTTGGTGTGGTTTTTTTAACTATTCTCTCTTTTGGCTCAAACAGATCTGTCTCCACCCTTCAGCCAGACTGCAGCAAGTTGCAGTGAAACAGTGAGTGACTGTTACTGAAGCTCATTTGTGACCTAGATAGTCTACATCTTTATTAGTTCCACTGTGTACATAGATGACACAGGTTTCCTGTGGTGTGGAGAGAGAGAGAAAGTGATTAATGACTTGTGGTTTTGCTGAGTACATGTTCACTGGATGCTGCACAGCTGGAACTTTCATCAGCTTTCATGACCTTTTCTGTCTTGTATTAAAAGGAAAAAAATACAAAACAGTGGAGTGAGAATCATGAGCAATCTGCTAGGAAATATGAACACTTGAGTTTTGAGGAGGAGGTGAGATTAATCCATCAGCCTTCATGTAAAGAGATTAGCCTGTGGTGTCACATTCTCCAGCCATAATACAACTTCTTTGTCTTTAATGCTGTACTGGAGCAATCTCCTCTCTGGTAACAGCTGTGTCTGCAGTGTTTCATAAATGACAAAGCCACATCTTTTGGAGTGGGCAGAGACAATTTCTTCTATTTTTTTCCTCCCCTCTCAGTGTCTCTAGGCTGTAAAATAGCTATAAACCAGCTATGCATATGTGCAAGTTATTCTGAAAATTCTGTTCCTGTAAAGCTTTTCTCAGACACATACAGCTTTTAACTAAATAGTTTGAGGGAACTCCTATCTGCTATATTTGGCCTGAAATTCTGTTGCCTCTTGGATAAAAGTACTTTTTTGTCTTCAGATGTGGCACTGATCTGTCCCATTCATTCAGTGGGATGGATGATAAATCTGCACAGTATTTATATAAGTCTGATCTTAGTTTTACTGTGTGTTAAGTTGTTTAATCTCTTGGATGTCTACTCCTTGAGGTTGTCTGTATAATTCTTGTAGCTGCTTTTTGGAGCAGTCCATCAAGTGCATTTGAAATCATCCTGAGTGAAAAATTCTATAGAAATGAGAGAGATAATAAAGCTTGTAAAGCAGCTGGGTAAAACTGTATTGCCATAAGTGGTTTTAATTTATATATGAATCTTCTGTCCCAAACTGCTTATTTTGTACATAAATCTAAACACTCCTGGCAGCTGATGGGTGAAAATAAAGGTGCTTAAACAGCAATCTAATGAGGAAAGGGCATTTCACTATTACAGAGTTGGTATTATTTTATATTTCCATTTATTACACTTTTTAAAATGTATAAACCACAGATTTGAATTCTCAAAGTCTTCAGCTTGGATTTTGTGAGTAGTTTAAATCCTCTCACCTCTCTGCTCGTAACTGGTTTTTAAGAAAAAGAAAAGCTTTTGTTTAAAATGTAAAATTTTGACTGTATTAATTCTGTTAGTACCCTACCTTTTTAAGAAATAAAATGTATATTCCACTATGCTGAGATCCAGTAATTTTGTTCTGTAGATAGCACTGTGTGCTGTACACTTCCATTGCCAGCATTACACCTGCAGTTTGCACTGAAGTTGGTAGACACTAAAGCAGCTGATCACCTTTTGGGAGTAGGTTCTTGCTGTGCATTTCCCATGTGTTAAGTGCACTGGCAACAGGCATACAAAATCCCCGATTTTACTTTCTGGATTAACTGGTTTCAAAAACTTTGCAAGGTTTTGCGTTTGTCCTGCAGCGACTCTCAGTTGACCTCTCTCAGGTAGGGGCAGAAATGTGAGAAAAGTCAGGCACAGACACTCAGACCTTGCTTTGTTTGTTCCATTGGGCTGACAAATCAACAAAGTAATTAGAATTTATTTCATGGGAAGTAAAGTTCAGAGTAAATAAGTTTTGACCAAGAGGACAGCTTTCTCCATGCCTTTGTTACTTGTTTGGTTGGCTTGTTGAGGGTTTTGGTTGGTTGGTTGGTTGGTTTGTCATTGGTGGGTTGGTTTTTTGGTTGTTTTTTTTTCAAAAGCTGATACTTGAAGATCAGTTTGGTAGGAATCTATATATTCACTGCATCTGACTGGGGAGGACAGCTTCCAGAGGAGGCTCTGTTTACTTTTTTTTGCTTCTTACAGTCCATGATATTTCTACCTGAGACACACTCTTTCAAGGCAGACGAGATCACTGAAGCTTCTGTTTAACCTCTAGAAACTGCAGTAAGGCAGCCTTCATTGGATCCTTGCTTTTTGTATGATTAGTGATGGAGGGTGTTAGCAAGAAAAAATTAAGTGTGAATGAGTTGTTTGGCTGTCTTCCAGAGACACGGCAGGATTAGTGACCCAGGCCATTTGTTTATGAAAGCAGAAAAACTGCCTCTTCAGAGGATTGGGCCTGACCTCTACCACATGCCAAAGGCCAAGGACTTGACATGATCAAACCAAGGAATTGCACTAGAAAGTGAGTGGACACAAGATTGTGTTGTGTGTCATGGCCTTAACGAAATGGAGGGTATTTGGCATCTTTTCCCTGGTGCAATGGCAGCTGGCAGCAGCACCAATGTTTGCTGTACAGTGCCTTCTCAAGGAGCTTGAGTGTTCTCTTGGATGGGTGGGGAGTGAGTTTATAAATGTGCTTATGCTGCACATGGTATTACCAGTTCCCTTTGGATAATGTTGCAGCATTAGTGGTAGAAAGGATGGCAATGTTAAAAATGGCAACCTCTTATTCATCTTCCTTCCTGTTTTGTGTTGGGAGGATCTGCTCGTCTTGGAACTTCAAATGCGTTTGTGCTTGGTTTTGCTCCTCCTGGCTACACCAGATCCACAAAAGAGTGCATGAAAGGATTTGTCTCCAGTTGGGTCTATAGCATTCTGTAGGGCAACTGGAATACTTGGTTGAGAAATGTGCAAAGCTACATATACCACACTCTTCTGGGTTTTTGTTTGCTGTTGGTTATGGTTGTTGGTTGAACATGGCCATTGAGAAACCATGTGTCTTATGCTTCTGAGAGAACTGGAAGCAAACTGACAGTGAGGGAGTAAAGCTAGGAGCTGATGGTTTAGGTATGATAGACTTGTGGTTGGCGGGAAATAATTGCAAAAGGGCAGTGTGGGCCTTCCTCCTCTCAGGGAAGGAGGGGAGGCAGAAGAGGCTGGCTTGGGAGGTAGCTAGGGGTAGAACAGAAGGTTGCTGGCAGTATTCCAGGTGTTGCAAGAGGTGAGGTAATGTACCTTCTCTCTCTGTGCTTGATCAGAGTTTTATAATCCAAACTGGCTCTTGAAATAATTTATTCCCACAATATGCTTCCAGCTTGCACCCACCCCAGGCTGAACCCTGGAGCAGCAAGGCTTTGGGCCAGATCCATGTGCCTGTTCCGTGGTGGCACTGCTCAGCTCCAGGCTTTGGGCTGCCTGACCCGCCCGTGCTCGGGAAAGGTGCGGGGGTGGCTCCCAGAGCACAGCTCCTTCAGCCTTTGTCGTCAGCCCGTGCATTCACTTCATCCCGCTGGCCGTTTATTTGCTCCTAAAGCTTTACATGGCGTAAAATGTAAAATACGTAATTTGAGGAGAAGCATCTTCCTCACCCTCTCGTAGATCAACATATTGCCGCGATCCATCAAGCGGTGGGCGCTGCACCTGTTCGGCACGCTGCTCGCAGCCCAGAAAAAGGTGCCGTCTCCAAGCCCTTGTGCCGAAGGGAGATCTGGCTGTCCCGCTCCTCCTGCCGGACACCTCCCGTGGTGTGTCACGGTCTGGGCGGGGGGCCGGGCAGCCCGTGCCCGCGGCCCCAAATGGCGGCCGGGCCGGGCCGGGCC
>VYZS01000801.1:7109-34048 GCA_013400695.1 Neodrepanis coruscans | reverse complement strand
CTGCCCTGCCAAAGGAAAATAGTTCTGGGTCAGAACTCACTGAACCATCTGTGTTTCTGAGACTAAATTATTTCTTACAAAGGAAATAGCATTAAGTTGGTGTATCTGGCTGCTAATTACTTTAACTGGCTGAAAAGATTTCAGTCTGTTCTGAATTGTTTGTGCAAACTTAACAGAATAGTGTTACCTTCAGATCCTGCCCCAGCCACAGCCAGAACATATAAACAAGTCTTTTGGTACGAAAAGCAGCACAAAGTTTCAAGCTATGCTAGCAAAGGTTATGAGAGACAGGAAGTTATGGGCAAATTGATTTCACCACTGGGAAGCTAGGGATTTCCACCCCCCCCACCCCCCCGGTAATGACTGTAAAGCATTCTAATGCTATTCAACATTAGTGCATTAAAGTGTGGCCTTATTAATTCAAGACATAAAGGCAACAAAATAAGCTGTTAAATTTAAAATATAATACATACATAATGAGAAAAAAATGTGTGAAAGCTTTATTCAAATGAAAATGCAGAATTATTTGAGCTAGTGAAGTATCTTTTGTGCTGAGTTATGAGCATATGTAATAGATTTAATTATTAATTTCTCCATTGTTCTATGCACACAGACAAGGTTCAAGGCACAGTCATTCTCTGGCTTTCATGGATCTAATTTGTATAATTATTGTCTGAATAAAGAACTGCTCCGATTCCTAGCTCACTTTTTCCTCTGCTAAGGACTACCTCACTGCTGGTTTCCGAAAGAAGAGCACCTGCCAGTTCTTCAGGAATCAGCTGATCACTTTCAGTGATGAGGCACACTCCCAGTGATGTTCCTTTTCAAATCTTTTTGTCTAAATGAATTATTGTGCATACTTTTTAATTTTATTGAACAAATTACATTTGTCAAGGTCTGGCTCTGTAAATAAATAGCTAGAGACACATGGATGCATATTGCTGCTGTTCAAGGTCTCCTGTTCTATTTATGGAAACCAGATGAACGTGAAACAAAAAAGAAACTTTTCTCTAAAAGCAATTATCTTTCTGCATTCCCATTAGTATAATTATATTGCAGGGAAATTTAAGAAGTCATACAAGTAGAATTGAATACTTAAAATTGTGGCTAAATAGTTGTGCAGAAGTTGAGTGGAGCGTCTTTCCTCGTGCTAACAAAACATGCTGTGGCTGGCTGTTCTTCTACGCCTTTACACTTGACATGTATGTGTGTATTCATCATAAAAATAAAAGCTGATATCCATTATATGCATATGAAAAGTATTTCTGGCAATAACTACTGAATTCCTCTCAATTTTGAAGTGCTAATATTAATGGGCTGAATTATTTTGTCACTCAGGCATTTAAAACGTCATGGCCCTGCTCTGTGAACATCTTTAATCATGAGTATTTTCTTTGACTTTGGAGACACATTGTGTTATTAAAACAGGGCATCTTTGTTTATGGAAAGGTCTTTCCAGACGGTCAAAAGAATAAAGCCCAAGAACACATGGCAAGGTTCAGACTGTGTTGGTAGAAGAATCTGGTAAAAATCATTATGTTGACCATGCTTAGCGATAAACTTTTTAGGAAACTAAACTACTGGCACATGGTTTGTAAAAAGTCACATCATTTTGGGTGGAATAGTAGAGGAAGTTTGCCAGGATAGTCCTTTTTTTTTTGTCCATTATCTCATCAAATGTTGAGAACTTTCCTTGGAAATAAAGTCATCTTTTCCCTTTAATTTATTGGGAAAATGCTGTCAGACCACCAAAATAAAAATTATGGGGGTGTTCTATCAGTGCTTTTACACTCCTGTCAGAGCAAAAAGTTCAGCAAGGGTAACAGCAGAGGTACTTCTTGACGAGAAGCAAGACCAGGCCCAGCTGAAAGCCTTCTTCCAAAGCAAAGGAAAGTGGGATCCTGCAGCGGGGATCTGCTACACCACGGTTCATCTGGCACCTACTGCCTTCCTTTGCAGGGAGGTGCTATGGAAAAGTGAGAACATGCAATTAAAAACCATTAAACAGTCCCTTTATGAGGAAGTTAAATGAAAGTGGCATGGGATAAATATATGATATTTCCAGATTTGTATGTTTAAGTGTATATTTGCATTTAATACTAGAAGCGGACAGATGTATTCTTTCCAACTAGATTTTTCCCCTTATGTCCCTCCACTCCTGCTCTATCCAGAGTTATTGTCTTTTTGCTTTGCTCTGCTGCCTCCTTTTCCCTCTTCCAGCCGATTTTATGTCAAACAGAACTGTGTAAATTAAACATTTAAAACCCAGCTATGAAGAAGTTATGTTTTTATCCTGACCTTGGCAAACAGCTTTAGCAAGTCAGGAAATGTTGGTAACTGCCCATGCCATGGCAGATGGATTCACAAAGCTGCTCGCTGAGAGGTGCCCATCCCACAAGGACCAGCTCCGTGCTGCACACCCGCAGCAGCTCCAGCCCAGTGTTTTCTTTTCTGTGAAAGCCATTTTGACTGCCATGTGTTTGCACTTATTTCCTTTCCGGCTCTCTACATGACTCATCCACAGCAGGACAGAGGAGCCAGGGCAGAGCTGGGCTACCCAGAAGCTGCTTTCCTCACTCACTGGCCCTGTTTTGGGAGCTCTCTGGAAGGCAGTCCTCTGGTGAGGAGCAGTTTGCCAGGCTGCGGGAATTAACTTGCTGTGCTTGTGGCAGCTGGGGTCGGTGTCACTTCGCAGGGCAGGTATGTGAGGGCTATCCTCTTCCCATGCCTTGACACAAGAGACTGAGATGCTTCTCCCTCTCTAAAGTGATGGAGGAAGCTTTTATTCACTCTGGCTTTGAACCTTGCTGTTCCCTGTGAGTTACCCACAAAGCATACTGCCACAGGTCTGACACTGCTAGGTTTTAGTTCAATCCAAACTAGTTCAATCTTTTCTTCTTTTTCCAGAAGTCCTATTGGCGCCAGAGTTTTCTTGTGTTCAGTCATGGGCAGGGTTACTAAATAGTTTCCTCTTGCTTCCTTCTGGGATCCAGTGCCAGGGCAGAAGGTATGTTTCTATCTGAATATTCCTCTTGGGAAAGACTCTTACTTCATGGAGGGGTTATGCTTGAACCATGATGGTATTTTAACTGACTTTTGTTTTTTAGTAAATTCTCCTCCCCATCCAATAATCTGCAAATCTGTTACCAATCAAAATATGATACGTATCCTCAGCCAGTTTCAATGGGGTTTATTTCTATTACATCTGGCAGTGTGTCCAGTTGGGGAGAAAAAAAACCTCAGCCAGAATTAGCTGCACTGAAATCGGCTGAATTTTGGATGTGTTCAGCCTTTTTGGCCAGACTCATTCCGGTTCATGAGAAGTAATTATCTTTTGAGCATCACATTAATATTAAAGATCCATAGGCATTAGCGTTTAGGCATTATACCTTCTTCCCAGCTCCAAAAAAAAAAAAAATGATGTGGGATAATTGATCTGAACATGCTCCAAATGTGCATATGTCTTTATTTATAAATTCCAATGTGGATTGTTTGGGAGGATAAGATGGAATAAGGAAAAGCAGGCAAAAATGTTGAGATCTCTCCATCTCCCAGGCCGTTTCTGTTAAGAATACTTATAATCCACTGAAAATTAGTTGTGAAAGCTAACAGCATGTTAATAGTGTATATTACAAACACTAAATCCCTTCAACTGGTATTTCTGATTTACGCCTTTCTCTGTTTCTTAGATCAGGGAATTCATGGTCAGTGCAATTTGTGTCAGCCTATAGCCAGGCCAGTCACTTGGGAGCCAGGTTTGGGCACTGATACCTCTACTTCCTAAGGATAGCATGAAATTGCACCCCAGCTTCTGCCTGCTGAAGGAAAAATTGCCCTTGAAGCACCCAAAATACTGTCTCTTGCAGAGTATCTGTCAGCTGACATGCATCCAGTCCCAGACATGGAGGTGATGATGGCTGTGCTGTGTCCCAGGACATGGTGGCTGTACACACAGGAAAACCGTGGCCTTGAGTGTTCAGGTATCATTCATGGTCCAAGCATAGCCAACCTCTGCAAGGAGGGCAGTGCTGCTGGCTGAGGGCTGGGCTTGAGCCATTGGAAACCCCATGCTGACACACTCCCCTGCCTTCCATGGTGTCTGTGACACTTGTGTCTATGCCCAGGTATGCTCGTGGGTACATAGATGGTATTGCATCAGTCACCCTTCCACTGGGAGAAAATTCAATTACTCCGCTCCAGCCAGCAGTGTCATTACATTAAATAGAAGAATTCTTTATTGTACTCAGCTTCACTCAGTAGGGGAAAACAAGTCTATAAAAGTGACACTAGCTTGTTTCAACTTCTGCATGTGCACCCTCCTCATTTTCACACCCTGGAGAGGGGTGTCAGACACAGCCTGATTGCTCAAGCGGTCATGGACTGGCCCAATTTCCTGCAGAGTGCACTGAAGGCCATAGATATCAACTTCAAAGGTAAACAATTACCTTTTATTATCACACATGGCTTTAGCTCTACCAGTTTCAAATAGCACATAATCACAAGTCTGTGATAACATTTATTCCTGATGAGAGAAAATTCACCAAGTACTAAATTGCTGCTGAGATGACGGGAACATGAGCCAGGCACGAATTAACTCCGATGATGAGTCAGCAGACGTTAATGCCTTGCACCATGCTGGAGACATCTGCTGAGCCGTCCACTGTTGAATCATCTTAAATATTTCTGTGCTATTACCCCTCTAGGAGCAAGCATTGGAGAACTTTTGTGTCTCTGTGTTATATATGCATAAGCTATTTTAAAATAAATATATGCAGGCACATAACAAGTGGATGCATTTAGGTATGTAGGTAATTTTCAGCTACGGGAAGGATGAGCAACTAGCAACTATTTAAAGTAAAACATGCATGGAAATGCTGATAGCAATTGCCCACATTTGGTGTTTGGAAAGCAATAGTTTTGCTTAGCCGTGGCTCTAACGAGCCTGGCAGGGTGACCTCATGTCTGCGCCATATACCCTGAACCTTCACACAGACCAGGCTGTCCAAGCTCTCAAAGTAGGAATTACAAGTTTACTAAAGGCTTGCCCCATGTTTTGGAAATGAATCCCTCCAGAACAGCTGCAGGGTGCTGTGCTCAAGTGTATCACTTTGGCTTTTCTCAGTTTTTTCCCATGTACCCAGAATGTCAATATGTGGTTAGATAAATGAAGTAACTAGGCACAATCAAGAGCCTCAGATGAATTCAGTGGAGAGTTGCAAATGCTTTCTTAAATGAGATCCTTTTTCACTGAAGGCCCTGCAACTGTGCCATCATGTGCTGTTCTCCTTCTGCAGGGGATCTTCAGCAGACACTAAAGGCAGTGGTGTATAACTGAGGGTGCTAAGGGCAGTACTTTGGACAATGTAATCACTGCACAAAGGAAGAAGCAGAGCTTTTATTTGGTAAATCCTTTGTTGCATTCAGTTTAACTCAGTGCAGCAGAACAACTCAGATTGTTTTAAAGTATGTTGTCTGTTCTGGCCTTAATTTAAACTTTTGCATACATAATTACCCAATTGTATGCACATGAGAACTGCAGTAATTCAGTGCACATTGTTCAAAGATACATTTTTTGAAACTCTGGCTCTCTAAGGTCTGGAGGTCAAAAGTTAATTCTAGTGAGATGTGAGAGTTGTCCATGTTTGCCAAAAAAAATTGTTTTTTCAAGCATTTTGCAGTCTGAGTGTCACCACTCCAACTTGTGTTTTCAAGGTTTCCCAACCCCCTGAATTTTCATATGCAACTGAAAAAAAATCATCGCCCAGCCACCAAATGTTTTGGGAAGCAGGGTGAGAGCTGGCAGGCATGACTGTTGCAGAGGGGATGTGGGAAGCATAAGCTGAGAGTGGAGCTGGTGCCCTGCAGTGTGGCTGTGGGGCAGTGGAACTGAACAACTTCATGGTGCCCATCCTCCCTTTCCTTCTCTTCTCATCCTCACTGCTGCTGATCCCAGGCTTAGCCTCCACTCAAGGCAAGCCCTTGGCTGACTGCCATCTGAAGGAGGTGCTTGGACCTCTTGTCCCACTCTTCTCGGGAGCTGGGGTGGCTGCAGGTGCCTGCTGGTTTCCACTCATGAGCCTGAGGACCTCAGGGCTTCTCAACTGATTCAGTGCTAAATGCTTAAAATAGCTCAAAGGAAATGACATGAACATCCCCTGCACACTGGATTTTGCACTCAAACACTACTTTTTCCAAAAATTAGCTCTAACAACTCATCTTGAGGTACCCTAAAAATAACGATTTAGTATTTAAAGAACATTAAGGGCAAATTAAATTAATCTAAACAGTAGCTAGGTTTCAGACTTCTCAGTAGTGGCTGTACAAAAGTAAGGCAGTGTTTTTAGACCAAATAAGAAATCTATCCTTTGAGGATTAGTTTACAGTCCTCCAGAATTTTCCATGAGGTTAATAACCAAGTGAAACGTCCTGGCAGGAATGATCATGTTCCCACTACTGCCCAATCATTAGAGTGGTATGTCGGGAGGTTTCAAGTAAGTCACAGTGTTTTTCTTCTACTGTGGAAGATGATGCATCTCCATATTTACTTGTAAAGCTTTCTCCCATTTTCCTTCACATACTGAACTTCTTGGGCAAAGTGCATTAACTCTTCTTGAAGTATAAAATGGAGAGTAGAAGTGCCAGAACATTTTTGTCAATGGTTTCCAAAAACTATGGAATTTCCTGCCCAGCTACATCAGATCAGCCAACAACTTTGTAATTGCTAAAAACAGCCTGTTGATTTTCCTCCCAAGTGTTTCAGCTGGCCTGGCTGAGCTTTCTCTTTTCCACTGTCTTGAGATGTTTCTCTCATTGTGCACAGTGCTGTATTTTTATGGTCAACATATCCTCCAGCAAACAATTTCAGGCTAATGGCGGAAGAGAGATTGGATTCAGGTTAGAGATTTGAGCCCCAAACGGGGAGCCAGCAATACCTCAGTTCCTGAATCAGATCTACCACTAAATCAGGAATCCACATAAAGCAAAGCAACATGATGAACAATTGTATGATGATTTGATTTTCTGAGCAGAGAAGGACATGCAGTTCTATCTTTGGCATGCCCACTGCAGCTGAAGCCACAGCTACAGGTAGGCCATGAGTGGAGGGCATGGAGCAGGTGTCTTCCAAGAGGAGGCTGAGATTGGTGAGGCTTCTGTCTAACTGGGGACCAGAAGTTTTTTCTAGAATGGTACTTGGACTGGTATCTTAGTTGTAAATGCAAATAAATTAGTTAAGTACGCCTGTATGAATTTTGCCTGCTGAAAAATTCATCCTATAAAAGCATTTATACTGTATTCTTTATTGTCAGTTAATCCAGCCCAAACTCATTAAATGGCAGTGTGTGGGTTACTTGCTGTCAGTGAAATTATCAAAGGCATTTTTCAGCTGGTGCACTGGGAAAGCATGTGCTTCAATGCCAACTAAAACAATAATGAGGAAATGTTATGATCAGACTTGACCAAATGACCTTTCCCATTTCAGATTAGTTCTTAATTTCAGCACAAGGGTCATCCTGTGAGAATAGTTACAATAAGTCACTGCTCACCTCTCACATGAAAAAGAAGTGACTTATTAGAAATCTCACTGTACTCATTGCAGTTAATGAGATGTGGAAAGCTTTATAATTTGATTTGCTGGACCATATGCTGTAAAGGGATACTGCTGATTTCATTCCTCCACATTTAATTTAAGCAGTATGCAATGGCTTCTTCGTATGGCTACTTATATAATAAAAATTAACTTGGAGTATAAAAAAAATATACCATTGTGGGGTTTATTACTCTATGTGGTTGAGTTTCAAGTGTTTTTCATTGAAACATCTGTAAGTAATGTGTAGGTCTAATTTTAAATCCTGGCAAATATTTTCCATTTAACATTTGGTTTTACTGACAGTCTTGAAGCGGTGGTTTTCAGAGCTTGTCAGTAACAGATACATATTTTCAAAGATAAACAGTTTTTTAATTGAAGATAACTGTAACTCAATACCTGCTTTTCCTACCCCTCTTGTATTTTAGCAGTTGCAAGCAGCAACACAGACACTTGTCCTCTCTCCTTCAGCCCTTAGCCATGGCAGCAGCACTGTAGTGGGCTGTCCCTCTCAGGCAGCCCCAGACATGTGGAGCTATGTGGGTCTGCACTGCATCCACAGAGCGAACATGGGCCTGGGCATGGGCTCACCAACCCACTGGAACAAAGCGACAGTCGTGAGTTCCTGGAGACCGTCTGCTTCCGATGTGTCCCCTCAGCTGTTTTGCAGGAGCCATTACCTCTGGAGGGTGGATTTGGGCCTCAGCCTCGGGTGGGGCTTGGCTGCCCGCCGCGACTCAGCAGCACGTGCCCCTCTCTCAGGGCCAAGCGTGCTCACTTGCACCGCAGCCGCTCACCAGCACGGCTTTATTTCAGGTTATTTGATTTTCGGCTGCAGACAAAATGAAACAGCTCAAACAGGCAGGCTGGCTGCATGGCCCATAAAAATGGAAACCATGCTGGCTCGTCAGCGTGCGTTGCCGGGCCCAGCTGGGGCTTGTGCGCTCTTGGTACTTCATGTGAGAGCCAGAGCTGAGGCTGGGCTAAAGGCAGTGGTGAAAATACCCAGTGTGAGGCAGTGAAAGGTCAGTTTGGAAGTCAAATTTTAAGGTCATTTTCAAAAAGAATTCTGGAAAGGCTAGCAATGTGAGAGAGTCACTGGTTTCACCTAAAAGAAATACCACAGCATTATTTGCAAATAATGCCATGGTGTCCACAAGCTCTACCTACAAAGACCATGTGCTTTAATCTAACCAGTTGGTTATATCTGAGATTAGACCAAGAACTCGTGAAGTTGCTGCCCATGTGAGACTGTGCTGAGGGAGACTGTGGCCCTGAGGCACAGCAGAGCTGCAGCAGCGACCGAAACACAGTTTTGTGAGATGCGTGGTAGAGGGACAGTGCTTGTTTGTGTCCCACTCACTCCATCATTCCCTACCTCTACTCTTTACTGTTTGGTGACCTTTGATTTTACAAACAAATTTTGGTGAGAAAATAATAATAGTACATTATTTCCCTCAGACCCACACTGTTGTCTTACTGAACCCTGAAATGCTGCAGCAGGAAATGGGGTTCTGGAATAGGGGGTTAGCCATGGAGAGAGTCCATGGGTGTGGGATGCTGAAGGGAAGCCGGCAAGGAGCCCTGTGGCAGCCAACAGGAGCACAGGGACCTCTGTGCTCCCACAGCCCTGTGCTGAGCCTCCAAGAAAGAGTGTCAGCCTTATCTAATGTAATGGCTTTTCGTTTAGAGACACAAACGTATCTTTGCTACCAAAGACATACCATTTAATTTCATTTGGAAACAGCCTTTATTGCTTTGTGATGGTCTGTGGTGTGTGTTCAGCAGCTGAAGTAAAGGTGTGGGCTTGAGCCAGCCCTCTGCTTCTGGGATCTGAGTCTTTTTGGTGGCAACCCTGTCAGGAATTGAATCACAGACCCTTCGTGGTTGACCTCTGTATTAAAAAAACAATCACGAAATCAGGTTTCAATTTTAACACATCCCTGTTTTCTTTCATCAGATGTTTTGAAATGCTTCTGAGGAGGTTGGTGATAGCCGTAATCTCAGCCACAGTGATTTCTCATAAACACTGAGAGAAACTGCAGCTTTACTGAATATAGTGTCTGTTTTAAATGGCTGGTGGTTCACTTGTTTTTAATATGAGTAAAAGCATAGAGGCAAGTAAAATCTAATGAAAGTACTTAGAAGACTTTGTTTGGATACCCTACAGCAGCCATGGTTTATACTGAAGGGGGAAAAGATTTCTTTATAGCCAGGCCTGCAGAAGCCAGAAATTTAATTTTGCTCTACAACTTATTTTATTGCATTTTTAATTTTCTCTTGCATTACCCTGACCCTTTTCTATAGCTTTTGACGCCTGGTGCTTAATTACTTATCATTAACAATGTACAGGGGGGCCTTCCTGCATATTTATAAATGTGATCATTAGTACATGGGAAGACAAAGACTTCTTTAAGACCATCATTAGTTATTCTGTTTTCATAGAAATGTTCATTAGAGAAACTACCCACCTGGTTAAATAATTATAATTAAGAATTGGTAATCTCCTTTGCATTTTTAACTTGATCTTCAGAATGCATGTGCACATAGCTAAAGGAGCCTTGTTTGGTGATCTTACTATCTTTTCTTTTTGATTTCAATCGTCAAGTAGATTTAAATGCTGTGTTTTGGAACTGTGTAGCTCGGGAATCATTTATGGAAAGACAGGTNAGGGAAAGGGAAAGGGAAAGGAATCAACCCTGCAATTACCTCTGAATTCACTAACTGTGCACTGGCACTGAGAGGTTGTATAAGCCACTTAATGTAATGCACGGTATGGAGGTAAAACAAAATGTCACAGGAGCCTGATTTCCCTGCCCTATCTGTGGTATTCACTGCTGACACCTAGACTGTGGGAGAGCAGTAGCAGAAAAGTATCATTTCCATCTCACAGTATGGTATTCCTTGGAAATACCAACAAAAAACGTGATGGTGTCAGAAGTCCTACTCCCAACCATTGCAGGGAGCTGGTGGGAAACCTGTCCAAAATGTGTGCCTGCCCACCTGCTGTGACTATGGG
Source organism: Neodrepanis coruscans (assembly GCA_013400695.1). Classification (NCBI taxonomy): domain Eukaryota; kingdom Metazoa; phylum Chordata; class Aves; order Passeriformes; family Philepittidae; genus Neodrepanis; species Neodrepanis coruscans. The sequence goes on along the minus strand of VYZS01000801.1, from coordinate 23,444 downwards.
GAAGGGAGAGCATCAACCCTGCCGTGGGGCACAGGGAGGGCCCACCTCTGGTAAACCATGGCAGTGGGAAGAGCTTGTCAGTGGCATAAATATCATCTGTAAACAATTAAGTAGCTACTGCTCATTCAGGGCAGTTTTGAAAAGCAAAGGAAGTCTGCAATCAGTTATATCTCCAATTACCATAAAAATATATTAGCCATTCATTCATTTATTAATGATTCATCAGTTAACCACACATAATGAGCAAATAATTAGCAATGCTGTACGGTTGCCAAAATTGAAGAAGTGTTGGCATTTTAAAGATGAAAGGTTGCATTTATGTAAAAAGTCGGGTGGTGATAAAGTTAATACAGATGATAATTATAAAAGTGGTTGTCCTATTTTAGAGGCTGAGGTCCCACAAAACTTGCCTAATTGAACCAAAATTAATATTCTTCAAAAGCATGCATGTTACTGGTTACTTGCTGCTACATTTAATGGGAGATCTCCCTTCAGTAAGGTACGTTGCACAATGGAAGTTAATAAAATGCCAGACAGCAAGACTGTGTTCTTTGTTTGCTCAGTTCAGGGCCTTTTGGAAAACAATAAATTGCATTCATGTCAGCCGAGGCCCATCCCTTTGCTAATTACCATTTGGTGCTGAAATGACTTCTGTGAAATTGGGAGCATGAAGAAACACACGAGCGTACAAGGGAGGCTTTTCAGGCAGTGGCAGTAAATGTGAGATAGACCTTAGGCTCACAGATGTTAAAACAGTGAATTCCCCTACAGATTACACTAATGGAAACCCTGTCAGAGTAAGTCAAATCCAGGGTCTGTGGTCAAAATCTAATTAATGTTCCTGTACTTAAAAAGAAGATGAATGCCTGGAGGTGATGAAGAACACATAAGAAACTTGCTTGTTTATAAAATTTTTGGTGTGGATGGCAACCACCGCCAAGCTCTTTCTTAGGAGGTAACACCTGCTACAGGAGCTGCTTGCACTAGTCAGTGCAGGGCTGTGGGCCCTGGGCTCAACCTCTCTTGCAAGTCCTGCATGAAAATGGCTGTTGGCATGTGGCCCACCTTCCCCGTGAACAGTCATCACTGTCATTAAACACCTTCTCTTCACTCTATGCACAGCTATGTAGTATCAGCATCTCTGTTTAGGAAGTACTTGTAGCTGAGGATGTAGGAAAGGGCCAGCTCCTCTTTGTGCAAAAACAAAGCCTTGGCCGACTAGGTTGAGCTTGAGGACACTGCTGGGGCTCTTACAGCGCTTTCACAGCTGCACTGTGCATGGCCTGTGCAATAACAGAGGAAATGAATTTATAATGCAACAATCTCTTCGTTTTCAAAAGCACAAAAATTCCCCTAAATACTTAAAATAACACTCAGAGTGGGACAGACCTTAAATTTTGAATAAATGAAACCCTAATCCAGAGTGTTGCTGAAACAAGCCTGTTATTAAAGAAATAAATTTGAAACAGCAAGTGGTTTGAGAATTTTGGATTTAATTATTTAAATCTGCTTAAGATAACTCTCTAGCACTGTGTTTGGATTTCCTGTTGAGAGAATGTTTTCCAGGAAAGGTATTCCACCCAGTGCCTTGGAAATATTACTTTCTCCTGCAACTGTGGTTTAAGCAGTAGAGATGAATAATTATGATTATAATAAGGCAAGATAGTATATGGAAACTTTGTGGTATTTCTTGGATGCAGCCTGTCACGAAAACTGCACAGAGCCAATTGTGTTTGGAGAAATTACCACTCTTCTTGGCTATATGGCACATGGAATGTGGCTCCAAATGCACTTCAGGCCAGAAAGAGAGTAATTTCCTTAGTCACGTTACAGAGTCAGTCATGACCAACAGTATCTGAACAAAAAGGTTTCCAATTTTAAGCTAATTTGATAACATATAATAATATGTTATTTAATAGATAAATACTGGGAATCAGACTTTGTTTATTGCTGATTGCTATACTTTAGTTAAAAACTACAACTTCATCTTTAGGATATAAGATTATCTCTTAGAGCAGCATAGATCAAGAAGGCAAAATCTGTCTTGTCTTTTGTAGGGCCATAATAGGAGCTTCTTGGATCCTGGGTCTGCATTTAGGGTAAGAATAGGAGCAATGTATTTAAGATGACCCTGATCTGCACAAAACCTAGCAGAGGTACAAGCACCATGAAAGTGTTCCTTGTCCCCAGCCACAACTCAGGTATGGGTGAAGCCAACTTCCCCTGCAGCCATGAGTGAGAGGAAGAAAACTCTGGTTCTTAGTTGTGTTTCCTTTCCCTGGGCTCCTGCTAGGACAGAGCGACACAGCCACGCTGCATGGTTGCCCAGTCTCACCACTTGGCTTGGCTCCTGCAGGGCAAACACACTTTATGGTCCTGTGAAGATCAGGAAAGGCAGTTTTGTGCTGAATATCCTCACAAGCCATCATTTGTATCTTCAAGGCAGGATGCTCATCTTAACCATTTTCTTTCAATGTGTTCTCTCTGCATTGTCTGTGTTTGAAATACAGCTCTTGCAGGGGAATTACATCCTAGTTTGGGGAGCAGACTCTGTTGCTGAGCATTGTCAGCACTCACATTGTCAGTCATGTTGGCCACTGTGACTCAAGTGCTGCTCTCCCTCACAGGGATGAAGCCTTTTTGCTTTCCTAATGCTACTGAAGTTGTATTGATGTAACTGGATACATCCCTTCTGTCATGCATATGGGTGAAGGAAGTATTCAGCTTTCCAGCCAAAATTTGTGGAGACAAAAAAAAGGCAAGTCCAGACTTCCAATTAATCTTGTTAAGTGATTCAGTTGCTGCTCACAGGTCTAGTGATCAACATAGCCATATCATCATCTGAATCCAAGAACACAAACCAAGAGCTGGTGCTTGGTTCAGCACCGGGTTCTCTAAATCCACAACATAGGTAAGGATGTTGTTCAACCAAAACATGAAAGATTTGCCTGGTTGTCCTCATTTAAGCATGTTCACTGATTTACCTAGTGATTATTAGCAATATTTTCTTTTATAAATGGTTTTGATTTTCAAGAAGAAGTCCTATAAATACTTTTTTTCTTAAGCAATAATGTCTTTGTTTATGTGTTTCATGAGGCAGATGTTGATTTAAAGCTTAGTTCTCACTTAAGATATCTTTCAGTCCATTGAAAGGGGTTGATTACTGTCCCCTAGTTGAACCATTTTTTTTCCTCTGCTGCTTTGACCCATTGATTTAATTAAGGTCTAATAAAGAGAGGGCTGAAAGATTGTTAAAAATCCTTTTTTTTCCTCTTTTTTTTTCCGCAAATATGACCTATGCTGGTCTGTCAGTGCATTTTTGACTTGCACATGCCCTCTTTAATATATGAGCACACTGATACAGAGTTTGTCTTCCTTAGAGACAGTTGGGTTTTTTTCCTCAGTGATAAGTCAGATTTAATTCTGGTTTTAACCAAAACAAATGCTTTCCTGGAGACCTTCTATTTTAGTGAAAATAAGTAATGAAAAAAACCCCAAAACAAGTCACAGTATCAAAAGGAAAGACCTTAGAAAGCTTAATAGTGACCTGTTCTTTCTCTGTTTCCTTTCCCATCCCTCCTCTTGCCAGAGGAGAAAGAGAAATGAGAACTCTGGTTTGGGTTTTTCAATTAAGTAACAAGAACGACTCAAAGTTTATGAAATGTGAAGGGTTTTTTGATGCAAATGCTTCCTACTTTTCAACTTTGTGTCTTGCCTAGGTCAATGTTAATGCTTAAAAAAGTACTTCACATTATTTGTCATATTGCCAACCTCCTGTTTTCCTTTCCCTTCTCCTCCCACCAGCTCTGCAGTTTACCACCCTGTTGCCAGCATGCTGTTTCTGCCACTGAGCAGGCTCATATGTATCTTGTAAAAGGGAGATTACCACGAATGTGCACCCTCACCACACTCTGCTTCTGGAGAGGAAAGGACTTGTGGCACTGGGGCTTCCAGTGCTATTCCTGCTGTGCCAGGACCACAGTGGTTATCTTTGGAAGAATAAAAAAGGGAAAAAAGCCCCTGCTGCAACTTCAAGGAATGGCTCAATTGCTATTCATGGCTTGAAAGAGCAGCATTGCTATCCACAGTGGCAGTTTGTGACTGTGAACCTTCTCAGATAGCTCTCACACTCATATTTCTGTACTGTAGCTTGTTAACAGCAGAGCTGCCTGTGGGGCTGCGGCAGGTTTGCAGTACAGCAGGATGTGCACTAAAATAAAAATCTGGCTAGGGGTGGTGTGATCCCAGTGCTGGCTGGGCACCGGCAATTAAACCTGGATGAAAATAAGACACCTGGACTTTGTGACTCCTGGGATGTGACATACCACTTGCTGAGGACCATCCCTGCCCAGGAAAGCACTAAAACAGGTGTATAAATCCTGCTGCATTCAGTGGGATTTAGGCACCTGCTTAAATTTAAGTGCTTGTTTAGAGAGTTTCCTGAATGAAAGCCTGACAATTGTGCCCAAGAGTAACTTTTAAATTAGTTTTAATTTGCTCATCATAAGCAGCTGTCATGAGTCTGTGTAAAAAGAGTTTGATTTTGGAAAGATAAAAGACTTCCCAGGCCCTTAGCTTTCATGTATGCACCTTTCCTTGATGGCCAGCACCCTGCTGAGCTGAAACAGCCCTGTTCAGCCCTACTTTTATCCAGTACTGCTCCATGGTCCCACTGGTGCTGTAGTGCCAGCCCAGCACTCTGCAAAGCAAACTACCCTACCAGCAACTGACATCACTCCACTGCACCTCTTCAGCTGTGTCCCAGCTGAGGCAATCTGCAGGCTCCAACAGAGGAAGAGAGAGTCCACGCTGTGTTTAGTAGGTGAGTGCAAATGAAAGTTAGGGGAGTGAGAGAGAAGAGATTTGTGTGCAAGTGGAAGAGTCAACTGAACCTCCCACTTGGAAATGTAGCAGTCCTTTCACGTCACAGGAATCAGAACTAATCTCAGCAATTAGTCTCAAAGGAAAACCAAAATTCTACAGATTCAAATTACTACTTAATTCTGTATGTGTATGTTTAAATGCATCATCTGCTTAAGACAAGCAGGACAGTGCCCATGTAGCTGAGAATTATTTTTTTTTCCCTCAAATACATGGTTAATTAGTCAATGGATGATACCACTGTTGTGTAGCTCTCAGAAAGACTAAATTTGCAATTAAAACATTTTAAAGGCTTTTTTTCATAGAGTCCTTAGGTAATTAAGCTGAAGTGCCTTTACATTTTATATATAAATGTACTGAAGCAGTTGTGTCTGATGTAGTAGTTAAGGTCAGGTAGAAACCAACCTTGCATTTAGAGTCTTTTTTCCAGTATCTCAGTCGAAACCTCCCTAAATCTAAATTAATCTTCCAGAAATGTATGGGAAATTTGGTTTATGAGGGGAAAAAAAGGTCTTGCATTATTACCATAGTCTATCAGTCTTCCCTCAGCGTGACTCCATTCATTTTGCAATGCGTGGCAGTTCAGCATTGCCACGGCTGAACTTCAGAAGACTTTTGCTGAAATAAAGCATATTATGGGAACAGTCATGTTGGGGTGCCCCCACTAAGGCAGGAGCAGGAGCTAAGCCCTGCCTGGCTGCAGCCTGGGCAGGCTGGGGCAGATGTAGGGAAAGTCTTTGTGGGGTCCACAAGGGACCTGGGGACAGCACAGTGCTCAAGGCAGCAAAAGAGGGGGCAGACCTGGCTCTGCTGCTGTGTCGTGCTGCTCCTTGCCAAGTACACTGACTCCAGCCTGTTCTGCAAGTTAATTTTAACAAAGAAGATCTTTGGCCAAGCCAAGTTGGCTGAAGATAGGACACGGTGTAGGAAGGAGGGGGCAGCAGGGAGCGGAATGTAAGGGAGCATGAACACTCAGCCTTGTAATATGTGTGAGAGCTGATGCTCTCTGAGCATTCAAGTGCTTATTATGATTTCTCTTGGATAGGTCACCTGGGAGTGGAGGAATTTTTCATTTTAAATTAAAAAGAAATCTTTTATAATGCTCATTTCTGAAAGAAAAAAACCCCACCTCATCATGGAAGCAATTAGATGGAGAACACATTGAAAGGAGTGATTAGTTGTTAATTTTTGAGCTGTTGGCCCTGACAGAGTTTTTTTTGTCAAGGATTTGTTTTTTTTTAAGTGTCTTTCATATGCCTATAGTCCAAGGTTACTTCTCATTCAATAGCAATTACCATATGTCCATTACATGCTAGAGACTGCTTGAGGTGGATGCAGTGGTCCCCATCAGATCATGTGTCAAGTTGAAGTGTCAACAGCTGTGTGAGCCATGGGATAATTGTTCCTATCTGTTTCTTCTGTTTTCTGAGTCCTAGTAAACTTTCTAGAGAGTAACTTCCCCCTTCCTTGGTGCAACCTGAAAGTGCAGCCCTCTGGTTTGCATTTCAGATTCCAAGTCAGCCGTGTCAAGATTTGAACAAGACTTGAGGAGGATAATGGGTCAGATGTAATTAAGGCGTAAAACTACTGGCTAAATAGGTTTTCTTTCTTTTTGCCATCAGATTACAAACTTGAGTCCCACCACCACTTAAAAAAACCTAACCTGTAACTGCAAACCCTAGATAACTAACTCTGTTGTTCCAGATGGAAACCAAATAAGCAGATACTACAATACAAAAAAAAATACACACATTGTACCTCAGAAAAATATGGGGCTGAAAACACAGAAAAAATGCAGTCCTGTTAAAATGTGGACATGGTCCCGTAATGGAATGAGTAGGGAAACTTGAATGGATCAGAGTCAAAAACCACTCTGCTTAATTCTTGGGGTTTTTTTATGCACCATTCAGCTTACATCAGTGTTAACATCTACTGAGAAATGCAGCCATTTACAATTTGCAGTTCAATGTGTTACTTTAATTAGTATGAAAATTAAAGGGCAACTATAGGCCAGTGTGAATGATTATGGAAATACATGTGCATCACATGCTATGCTCTCATTTAATTAATTGTCTTGTAAACTATATCAAGCACTTTAAGTCAGTTGCTGAGTATAACAACTCTATTTTAAATAACCACTTAATACTTAGCAGGATGTGGAGAAAACACTAGCACACGACTGCTTCTCAAGTTTCAGTGTCTGAGATTTTTTTAAAGCTGACCCAAGCCAACCTAAAGAATGTTTAACACTCTGTGTCTGCACACAAGAAAGTCTGTGATGTACAGACATTCAATTACATTTTTTAAAAAGTGAGAAACATTTTGTAAAATAGTGACTTTAGAAAACTAATTGGCAGTAGCAAACTTGAGAGTGAAGGCCAAAGCTAGAGGGGACCTTTTACTACATTAATTTTAGTCAAGGAAAATGAATATAAAGGCATCTTTGTTTCTCAGTCAAATTAGCTGATTAAGAAATAAAACATTTTAGCATGCTTTAAATGCAGCATTAATTATTTATATGAAACAAAAATTAAAGCCAGGTTCCATGAATTGCACTTTGTGTCTGTGAATTGAATGTTACGGGAATAGTAATCCTTTTACATTCATGCCTTACTTCATTAGGCAAAACTAAATATTAAGGGCCCTATTCATTCAAAAAAATCTTATGCATTCAAGTCACACCTTTTCTATGGCCTTTTTTTTTTGAGTACGATTTACAGGACTGATTTTTAAATATGATTCAGAAAAAGCAATCTATTTCTACAGCCCTAGGATGGGCTTTAGTAAACAGATGTTTGTAGAAAAGGACAAGGATACAGTGGTGGGTCTTGCTTGTCATTAGTAAAAAGGTCCAGAGTAAGCCATATTGTATTGTCTCAGAGCTGGTGTAATAGCATGGGAAATCAGATGCATTGCCAGCAGGGAAGCTCTGAAATCTGTGAGCCCTTTTTCCTGTAGATTGATTAGCAAATAATTCCACCTTGCCCCCGCCCCCCCTGTCCCCCAATTATTGTTTCCAGTGACTGGGTACTGCTTTATTCAGGTAAAAAAAGAACAGAAGTTATTTACTCGGGCAGGTGTATTCAAGGATGTACTTTTCTATTTTCTCTATATGTTCGTTTTAGCAATGGTGTGTCCCATGCTTGGCTCCCCGGGAAGAGAGACCATCCACTGAAGCTGCACTGATCTGTGGGAGGTGGTTAAACACCTGCTGGCACTGAGGTTGGGATCATCAGTTTTCTGCATTTCTTTGAATCCAGACACATGAGTTAAAGAGCTCATGCATTAATTAATTAATCGTTTTGCTAACACATATGTGAAAAGAAATAAGAATTGAACTTCAGTTTATTTCAGCTTCTTTCCTTGGGTATTTTGTTTTAGTTGTTTTTTACTGACTGAAGAGAGAAATAGCTAGAACTGTGCAACTATGATTATCTCAAACTTTCAAAATAATTAGAAGATTCACTTCACATTGAACTTCAAAAAAGGGGAGGGGAGAAGAAGCAAGAAAATATAAAAAAATTGGTTACCCTGTGTCGTAAAACACCCGTAAGCTTGCAAGTTGTTATTTGGCTGAATTTAAGAAAATTTTTGGGAAAAAAGAAATATTGGAAAGTGGGACAAGACATCTGCACAACACCCTGACTTCACCGGTGTTGTACTTTTGCAACCAAGTTTGGACTGACATTTTTAGATGGGCCCCAGTGCAGAATACCCGCAGAGAGCCTGCAATGCTCAGTGCCTCTGTAACTAGGCAGCTCTGGAGAGAAGGGGTAATACAATATGTTATTGTTTCTTGTGTGATTTTTAGAATACATTCAGGAGTAATATATTTTTTATAATAGGGTGCTCCCTGTCTCTTTAAGCAACTGTCAGATGTAGGATGTCCTCGTGCCAGAATGCTACGGTCTGCTCCCTCTGTGCAATTGTTAATTAAATCCATCCCTTATTGTAGAGCCTGCCTAGTCTCTTACCCGTCTGCTTATCTGTGATACCAGATGATGCTCAGTAATTCATGGCCAACCTGCTCCCACCTTCAATAGGGCCTCCTATGCACTGACCTTAACCAGCTTCACCTTTTCATTATTCCCAAGGAGAAAGAAGCCCCGAAGGCAACAGTTTTATCAACTTTTCCTGTTGACTAGGTGATGGTTCAGTGATAAATAAGTGCTTGAGCTGGAGGCCTCCCACACGCCATCATTCCCTGTCCTTCTCTAGCTCCCGCTGCCTGCCCAGACACAAAGCTATGCACAGAAAGGGGACTGTCCTCAAAGAACATCACAGGCTGCACCACTGCTGGCAAGCAAGAACTACTTTTGCATATCCCAGTAGTGTTCCTCTGCCACTCATCATGTCAGATGAAAACTTTCTTTGCTTGGTACTGAGCTAAGCCAGCTGAAAATCTCTCTTCCCTAGTAGTAAGGCTGATATACAGGAGCTTGTTGGAATATTTTCATAGCTGACAAGCTGTTACCCATGAACAGTGTCAAAGATTTAAAAGCCACTTCTGCAAATAGGACTTTCTGGCAAATATAGTCTAAGCAAATCTTTTATTATTACCACATGGCTAGAAATACTCCTAGAGTTCTCCTGGAAATGGGTACTGTACCAGCAGAAAGCAGTATTTTGTTGGCCTGTGCATTGCCTCAAGGGTATTTATTATGGTAATAAGATCAGTAATTCATCTCCTAAAATCACTGGGAGTACAAATGCTTATTTAAGTAGATGGTATCTTGATTACAACTGAGTCAGGAGAGTTCTTAAAGCTGCCTGTTTAGGCTGCAGATCTTCTTTTAAAGGCAAAGGGCTGGTAAGCAAAAGAACATCATGTTTCACAGCTACCTTACATTTTCAGTACATGCACAGCACATCCCTTGACAAAATGGGTGTATACAAATAAGTCAGGAAATTATGCCTGTTGGGTTTCTTTTGCTTTTTTCATTTCATAGAAATGTAATGAAAAGAGAGATAAATCTCTCTCCACCTCTGAGTGGTTGGTTAGAACAAAGGAAACAGAGAGAAAGGCATATTCTAACAGCGCATAGAACCATTTGAACCCCATTGTGCTGGGAATTGCAGCACCAACATAAATGAAGAGACAGCTTTGGCCCCGAACAACAAAAACAAAAAGATCTAGAGGTAAAATGATTTTCTTCATCGCAGAGTAGGCTAGTGTTGGAGAACTATCCTGTGTTCTTGAGACTCTTGCAGGCTCCCATCTGCTAGCTCACAAAGTCAGCAGGCCTCTTCTCTCCAAGTCCTGAAGGCAGAAGCCTCCCATCTTGCTCAACTGCTTTTGTTTGTTTGTTTAAAAATCTGATCAAGAGAAACCATGGGTTTATGGCAAAGGCATAAAACTGTGAGTTTAACAATGTAGTTTCTAATCCCAAACTCTGTCACAGGAAGTATTCACAGAAAGGATGATATGATCTAGAAATACAGAGATTCATCAAATGGTTTATTTGGGGAAAACTGATTTCTGTGACAGCACAATCAGTGCCCATAGCTCTGTGCCAGGAAGGTCTCAGGTGGTCCATAGTATTTCACATTGGTGATGTGGCATTGAAGGTGAATCACAGAAAAACTGAGCTAGAAGTGCCTGAAACAGATGTTCTCTAGTTTGCCAAGAAGCCTGACACCTTAATGAGGACATGTGGCTGAAATGGAAAGCATTAGCAGTTTCCCTGCAGAATGTTGTTCTGTACTTTAAATTCGTCAATAATACTCCTTCTTTGAACAGTTATTAAGCTAAATATCACCGAGGTGTGTGCAAATTGGATGAGAGAAATATTTGTCTGTGTTGTCTATGTATTTCAGAAATTTAAGAGTTTTCAGGAGGCGCAATTATGTCCTATGAGCCAGAATTTTCACTGTAATTTTTTCTGCAGTCATGGAGCATAACTAACATTTGAAATAACTTTCATCAGCTTGATCTTTGTTGTCAGGCAGAGTACAAATGCAAATGAAACTAATAATTTTTGCTGAAGTTCTCTTGATTCTGCCACAATGTACGGAATTGTCTTTTGTTAGCTAACAATGCTTAACACTTATGTAGCAATTTCCATCCTCAGTGACAAGCATATTAATCAATGCAACACCTCTGTAAGGAGCATTGCTATGTATTCCTATTAGAGTGTAAAATTTAAAATGTATGGATGTGCTCTGAAATTGGTCAAATAGCCAAAGAAATCTGGATTTCAAATTTAGAAGTTTGTGGTTTCTGTCCCCTGATTAGGCTAGACTCCTCTGACACACAGACCGCTTTATGCATTTAATAGATCAAGCTCTGCTGGTTTAGAGCCACACATCAGTGTGGCCATACTCTGACTTTGAAATGTGGCAATAACATAAGCGTTTTCTATAATTGCTGCCTAAAGGACCTGAGACGGGGATACAGCACACTGCTGTGATTTGCTCTTTGCAGCTTTGTCAAGACTCACACGAGCTGGAAGGTGTGTTTCCAGTGCACAGTAAATAGGATTGTGTTAAATGACCCTTTCCTTTTTTCATGCTAATAGGTGTGACCCTGTTAGGCTAACAAAGAAGTCAATCCTGACATAGCGATGATAATTTTGTCTAGAATGAAATTCATTGGGTTCTCTCACCTCTCTTCTGTGCCTGCTATTGTAGGACACTAATGGTACTGTTGATCTGATCTACTTGCAACCAAGAAAGTGTCACATGAGAGAATTTTCTGCTTGCTGCATCCCAGGAGAAAATTGTATATTCTATCCAATAAGCTTGCTTTGGGAAATGAGTTTTGTTCAATGTTACCAGCTCTGCAGAAGCCACCAGGCAAGTGCAGTGACAAAGGCCTCCTATAAAGGATACATTGAAAGACAAACCATTTCACTTGGTGACTAGAGGCATATCAATAAAAATCAACTCCTGCATATATCAAGTGATTGATAGCAAGTTTGAAAGCTTTTTTACTTCCCTGGTAGTACCATCCAATTGCAATAAAACACATGGATTTCTCTGCTACCGTTGCAGATAATGCTCCCTCATGCTGCATGTAAGAGCTTCAAGAATTTAAAAAAAAATGTACAGAGAATTATTGCTTTTAAGTAGCTCAGTCCATTTCTTTTAAGGGTGATAATGTCTAAACTATAGCAGGAGGGGAACTGTTAAACATCTCCTTGTTTTGTTCTGTTGGTAGGTAGCCTGTGAGACTTCATAAGAAGCCAAGCATAAATCAGCCTTCTCAGGGCTAACAGCTTAGGATGTGCCATGTCAGCCACTAGAGGAGCTTTTGGATGTCTGAAGGGAAGATTTCAAATGGCAACAGCTACCTAAAAATTCACACCCCCCTGGCAAGCTCAGCAAGCATAGTCCCTATGACAGACCACATCCATGGGCCAAACAGCACAGGCTCCCACATACCTGCCTGTAAGGCACAGGCTGCAGTCCCATTCTGGCTGTCTCCTCAATAGGTAAGTTGCTGGTGCTGCCCATAGTTTGATGTTGAGGTTTGTAGCTGCTTCTCTCCCTTGTGGATGCTGAGTCTGGCCCCTCAGGGCATCTGGTGCTTGGTCTTGTGCTGTTAAGAGGAACCGGTTGCCCCTGCTGAAACAGACTCTGTGTTTTGAGGATTTGTGCATCCAGACCTTGTGAAGCATTCATATCTAAAAGCATTATGTGAGTTTTATGAGTTTGTATGAGAAGCATTATATGGGTTTTTATGACCAAACCTCTGTCTGTTTCATTGCCTCATGCTCGTGGAAGTCTTATGTAAACCATTGGAAGCCTACAAACCTTGAAGAAGTCAAGGGGCTTCTGGAAGATCTTTCTGAGATTATTTTTATAGTTAGATGGTGTTCCTTCTCATAAGAGAAGGAAACCAGGTTCATTAGCACCTTGAAAATACTGAGGTTGATCTGCTATGTCCACACACAGTCTATTTAGAAACTGATTCCAGCTAGGCTGCTTGGATTTGGATCTGGGCTCAAATAGCCCTTAACTCAAAGGTGAAACCTTTATCCTGCTCATGTCAATGCGATTTCTATCACTGGCTTAACTTAATAAAGGTCTATGCTGTGTTTTAAACCACAGAGTTTTATTTTGACCTATATGTAATATAAAGATGGCTTTTAACTGGGAAGTCTAAATTTCTGGAAGTCTCTCTCAAGTAGTTCTTATTAAATTCACTCTCCAGCATAATGTAGCTTTCTGTTCTAATCATAGCATTGCTGTACTTGGGCATGGCACATCAAAGGGGTTACCTTGCTCTCATAGCAGAATCCTCCTTAGATTTGCTTACTCTGGGGACCCACACCAGATTTCCCCGGTTCTGCACACAGGCCAGATTTTCAGCTCCCTTTTAATCTTTGGCAATTTGAATTTATATGGAAAACTTACAGGTGATAGTCTGGCTATGTTGAGACAAGTAGGATAGAAACCATGTCAGAATAGTCCCTGAAAGTCCTACGATGTGCTTAAAGCATTTCGAGAGAACCCTTGATCCAAAGTATCAAAGGGTTACAGTAAGATCAAGAAGAATTAAAACTGATGGTGTGCCAGAAATCACGTGCCACACAAGGTCATTACTCAACCTCGTTAAAGTGGTCTCAGTACTGTGGCCTGATCTGAAGCTTAATTGAAAAGATTCAAATGATGCATTATAACGAAGTCAAGAGAGCCACTGCCCATTCCACGACCCATGCAAAAAAAGGCAGATCGGTAATAGGGCAGAAATCTAAGCAATTGCTTGAGGATAATCATGGCCTAATGAGGTATCCACTTTAGTCTTTCAAAGGTGGGGGAACCTCTCCCTGTTGCTGGAGAGAGTGCAAGGGCTGATGTGAACAGGTGCCTGCAATCGTGGAATAGGCCATCTGGCCAAAGAAGTCACTGTCCTTGGCAGTGGGTAGTGTCAGTCCTTGGCAGCGGGGAGAATGCTGAGGGCAACACTGTATCAATAGTGTAGGTTTTCAGTTGTACAGAAAGTTACTTCTATGGCCCAGGACAGCCTCTTCTCAGTTGCCTTCTTTTGCAATCATTTTCTGTTACCCCAGACTTTGGTCCAAAGTGATTGTAGGAAGGGTATCAGGTCTGAATTATTAGTTGTGTTAGGAGCCAGGAGAGTGGCAATAGGAGATAGCTGACTACTGATGTTATCGTTTTTCCCTCAAAATTCGAAAAAAACAGAACCTGTTGATATTCAACTTGAGTGTGATAAGAAACTGCAAGTCACAATTACCCAAAGAAATCAAGTATCTCTTTTCCATCTTCCTCTTTTCTTTGTTCTATTATCTGGTCTAGCAGAGAGGTCAAGGCCCATATCCACATGATTATCTGCACATCCAGCTGCCAAATTGTGAAAGCTACTTTTCCTGGGCTTCTACTTGGGCAGTTGTACTAAAGAGTTTGCATGTGCCCCTGCCCACTGAGCAGTTACTGTGTGGAATTACCTTTCAGTCTGCAGAAGCCAAATGGTTTTTCAACTTTTCTAAATAGTCATCTCACCCACTTTAACCCATGTCTGCAGGATGTACTTTTGTAAGGAGAGGGTGTCTCTCCAGATTCTTCTCTCTTTGCCAAGCAGCTTTTCTTGCTGTTCCCAGTTTCTGCTGTTTTGATAAGATTTATCTCCTGTCTTATGACACACTAGCCAAGGAAAGCTAGACCAGATAAAAACATTGTACAGGGTTTTGGGTTCAGTGACAGAGGAAAGCCTTCAGTGATGGACTTGCCTAAAGGCATCATACTCAATGACAAGTTAAGAAAATTGTTTAGCACTATGGGACAATTTTTTTGGCCTTTAAGGTCCTCCCTAATTTTACATACATTTAAAATCAATGTACTTACTTTCTTTGCTGTGAATCCTACTTTAATTATCTTTTGAGTTTTTATGTAATTTCCTTCAACTTTAAACATAGAGACCCAAAAAGAAGGCTAATATAGAGGAAAAGTTATACTAAAATTATTAACCCCCCATTTATGCAACTCTTTGAGTAGCTTTCTTGAAGACCATGAGAGGTGCAACTGGCTTCGCTGGGACACCCTTGGGCCTAGTATCAAACATGTAAGACCTTTAATATATGACATACAACATCAGCTCTACAAAATATTGCCAGTTGACTGATAGCCCTGCTTCTGTCTGTTGCTTGCAAATTAATACCCTAAGTCTGTGTGCGCAAAAAGGTTGTCATCACCAGTGCCCATGATCGCTGCACGCTGCACCCACCAGCCTGAGGATTCTGCATGTCTACTTTCCTTAAGAGGCATTTGTGTGTTAAGCTGCTGGTACCCATGGCAGCAGTGGAGGAGCAGTCCTGCCTTGGGATGAACCAATGCTACTTTGTTTCCAGATCTCCAAGGGGCTCTGGGATAACATGGGAGGACAGGGCACTGCCAGCTGCTGTGTGAGAGCTGGAGCCTGCCACTGCATCAGAGGGGCCAGCAACGAGAAACAAGCTGCCTGTACCAGCCTGAAGGTACAGTGTCAAGAGGCATGTCTTGATATATTGTTTTCTTGTTAAGAGCCATTGATTGATTTAGCCATTTACAGGATTTTTTTACTCATTTTACTTGTATATGAACAAAGACAAAATATAGATGGAGGGATGCCTAGAGCATCTCTGTTTCAGGTTCCTGCCTGCTTTTCTGAGGTGCTTGCAAATTTCAGCAAGGTCTGACCATTTCGACTTTGATACTTTCAGGCCCATGGTGTGACTCCTGGGGATGGTTCTGTGCAGGCCTAAGGGTTGGACTTGATGATCCTTTTGGATCCCTTCCAGCTTGGCATATTCTGTGGTTCTGTGACTTCAGCGTTGTATTTTCCTCATCTCTTGCAGGCAGTACAATTGCCCACACTTTCCCTAGGTCATTGCACCATTCAGAAAAATCACTGGGTCTCATCTTACCATATCTTACGCTTGGGAAAGTTGAGGCCAGCCTTAATTTGTCTATTCTTGTGTGCACATGTGCATGTGGTGTGTGTGATGGGTCATAGACCATATACTGGCCACTACTGGTTTGCCTATGAAGGAAATGAAAGGACTTGCTATGGAAGGAGGACATGAAACTGAACAGTGAGGACATGTGTGACCTCTATGAAACCCCTTATGTTTGCAGAGTTTTATGTAATGAGAAGGGGGAAAAAAACCTGTGACATTTAAAAAAAAAATTAGATCCCCAAATCCATGTAGGAAAAAATAGGGCAGTTATTGGTAGCTGATGAGAATATGAGAAGAGTAATTATTGTATAGTCCTATTAATAAAATTGTCCTGCTGGTCAAAAGAAAGAAGAGAAAGTCACCAAATAGAGTCTGGTGAGTTACTTCATGGGAAAAATAGCTTCTATTGTATAAATAGAAATATCAGCTTGTGTGTTTAGCAGAGATCTCTGGACACCTATGGAAATTCAAAACATTTCCATATATCCCAGTCCAGGATGGAATTAAAGTGTTATAAAGCTTCCCTGGAAGCCCACATTTATCTAATATGTAAGCA